>CAMOHE010005268.1:0-23384 GCA_946598075.1 Artocarpus hirsutus
GATTTAAAATCTTGCAATTGCAAATGCATCCAATCATAACGAGCTTTTAGAAGAATAACAGTTTTTTGGTGGTCATATCTTTCTTTCAAATTTTTCCAAAGGTCAAGTGGATCTTTTACAGTAAGATATTCAGTTTTTAATCCTTCATGGACATGGTGACGAAGGAAAATCATTGCTTTGGCGTGGTTTTGTAATGATTCTTGATTTCCTTCTTTGATTGTGTCTCCAAGACCCATAGCATCCAAATGAATTTCAGCATCAAGTATCCATGCTAGATAGTTCTTGCCCGTAATATCAAGGGCTACAAATTCCAACTTGGTAAGATTTGCCATGGTAAATACTATAACAAAAATATTAATCAAATTAGAAGATAAAAAAAAATATCAATAAACAATCAATAAATAGTATATACATTGTTTAGTGAATAACAATAAACATCTATTTACAATAGTTGAACCGCAATAGTTCATATATTTAAAATGTTTATACATTTAACAAATAAGCGATAATGTTTTTATATTACTTATTAACATATATGTACTTGATTATTTTTATGTTTATTTTGTTTGTGTGATAATATATCTCATTCTTGTGGGGGGCATTGGTTTAGTATGTTATTTACGGTTATGCAAGTACGTGCCATTTCCATAGTCACATGCAAAATGGCCTATTACTTTTGTTGTGTCAAGTAAAAAGTAAAGCAACTCACCTTTTTTATGAAGAAGAGTCTCCGCTTTTCAAAGTTTGTATGCTCTTGTGAACAATGTATTTACTAGTGATGACTCTCACTTTCTTCGTGCTGATAACATATTATAAAATAAAAAAAACAAGACAAGAGAATATAGTATAGAAGTAAATAAGAACTAAAGAAGAACACAAGAGAATGAGAGAATGATATCTATTTCTTTTCTTCATTTTTGCATGCCTCTCAAAGCTTTTATTTATAGGCTAAAGATGCCCATAGGTTACAATAGGCTTAATGGTATTGTAAATAGAGAAAATAACTATAAATAAATTGTGACAAATAGAGGTTATGGAATTTGTGAAGCTTTGGGGGTTATGAGACTTGAAGAGTTTGGGGGTTATGGACATCCATCATAATACTATATTCATAACAGTTTATATCATAATCGGTGCTGACTTGGCAATGCTGTGTCTCGACAAATATTCCAGACCATCTATTTCTTATTAATTAATATGCTTGCCACGTTTGCGACGATACAATCTTTGAAGCAGAAACCCGTCTTTGTCGTATTAATTATTAAATATTTGCCAAGTTTAAGCTATTGATAAACACGTGATCGGCCAATGGGATATAATTGTTAGTATTTTATTTGAACTCTTTTTTGTGGTACCCTTTTCCTTTTAATCTTAATATATTGAGTGATAGATTTAGTATGGTATGGGTTTGCTTAGAGATGCTAATTTAAGTAGAATTTTTATTATTCTAGTTGTTTCTCTTCATTATTTCAAAATAAGAATAATAATAATAATAATAATAATAACAACAACAACAACACGATCATATATGTATCCGACTTTCAAAACTACAGCAGCCAATTAAAAGTTCAAAATCTTGCCCTCATTATAGGAAGACAATCAGAGAAGTAGGGGAATATTTTGTGTCCAGTCGACAGTGTATTTTGACTTGGAAAAATATGCGGCGGTTAACTAATTACTTATTTAGTTATTTCATTAATATAATACTCGTGACAAAGCTAAACTTCTAGTGCTTTTAGTTTCAAAGTAATTTTTTAAAGAATTCCGGAATATTATTGACTTATCACAATGTTATAAACTACTATTCAATTGTTGATCAAAAAATCCACGTTTGGATGTTTTTCCAAGGTTGGCCGGTGTGGGTGTCGGAAGTCTTAGATTTTGCTGCGTTAGATTCAGTAAAAATTACTTTTTGAGCAGTAAATAAGACCGTATTCCTCTTTCTCGGCATCTTACTAAGAGATGTTAATTTGTGAGTCTATAGCTGCCTAAGAGCATTCTATCAATCATTGATGTATTATCGTTGATTAATAATTAATAAAGGTTATTTTTGTTATTTTGATTTTATAATTAATAAAAACTGGTCATTTCTCTAATTTAAAAAAAGTATAGTAATGTATCTTAAAAAGGCTTTTATAAGGCCATTTGCCTTGGATTAGTGAAGGAAGGAAAAAAAAAAAAAAAAGTTAACTTGAATAAACAGGACTTTCTCGAACGAGTTTTCTATATATACCTTTTTTTATCGGTTGTTAAACGATTTACATAGTTACTCGCATGCAAATAAGTTTACAAATTTTTTGAATATGTTATTTGTGCACATGATTTTATGATGTAGTCTAATATTATGAAAAATGAGTTGATTTATTAATCATCGACACAATCGATAAATAGTATAGGTTTATAGCTTACTATCCTTTATCAAAATTTGTTAAGAAAAAGATTAATGAGTATCTTTTTTTCTTTTAACTGAAAACATTTACCATTAATTTATTATAGCTTTATAAACTAAGAAGAATCAATAAGTAATATAATTGTTAAGGATGATATAGTACATTTCCGACATAAAATATGCTAGAAATGTGTCTAAAATAATGTACCCTTAAAAGAAGTCTTCGGAAAATGTGCCCTTTCCACTCTGATCAGTAGCTTTTCTTCCCTTGTCCAAAAAGAGAGAAAACACACACACACACAAAAGCACAAATAATAATAATAATAATAATAATAATAATAATCTGGGTGCGTTTGTTATAAAATTGCAACCTGAATTGATTTATAAATGTCCTACAGTGTAATAATTAAATAAAATTTAATAATTTCAAAGTGATCACTACCACATATAAGTTATCCTACACGCACACATGTGGTTGGTGTAGAATTTTGGATCAAAACCAAATTTATTAACAAGGGAATATATCTTTCTATATGCTCCATCGAGAGGGGGAAAAACACTCTCTAATGTAGAAATTCAGAGCAAAAAAATTATATTTATTTTTTAGAAGAAAAAATAAAAGCTTAAGTTTGAATGCACAAACAAGGATGCCGCATTGTATAATTCAGCTAAAACTACCTACTTGATCTAGAAACTATATTTTTTCCAAAAGAACAATATGAAAAATTTTGTAAGTGCACATGTAATTAATTATATACGAATATCTTTGCAATAATGTAAGAGGAAACAACATATATAATGACAAAGCGTCCTTTTTTTTTTTCTGGTTGGCGTATACACATGATATATATATTTAGCCACATCAGTAGAGACAGCCATCTATCGTGGACGAAATTTATTGGCTGATTCCGCATAGATAATAGAATGAGCTAGACATGACATGAAAATGGCCCACGGTTCTTTTAGGTGCAAAATGGTAATAAAATTTGGCCAAGAGCTGAATTCAGCATCGAAGACGAACAAGTTAAAAGAGGAACTATTTTCAAAAGAAAAACAAGGAAAAGAAGAAACACGACGTTCAGATGAAAGATTTGAAAATTCTAAATATGATTCAAAACTCAAATAAAAGCAATAGTAGCATATTTTCCAAGTCAAATGTCTGACATTCTTGAAACCCAACATCCAAGCTCTTCTATAAATACCAAATTTATTCTCCTACCAAATTTTCATATGACTTGTGAGAATATTCTTTGTTGTTCTTTTATATAGCTATGTAGATCATCAAAAAATATATTTTAGCTATAGCTAGGGCTAATTAGTATAATATGGGGTTTGTTGGTCTAGTTACGCAATCTTGCAACATTGCCATGATCATCATGTTGGTCTTCTTTGTCTTCCTTATATGGAAATTAATATCCTCATTTTGGATTTTGCCTGCTCTAGCATATTCAAAGCTAAAGAGAAATGGTTTTGGAGGTCCGTCTCCGAGCTTCCCGCTCGGAAACATAAACGAGATGAAAAAGAAGATAAGAAGTAGTACTTATAAAACCGTTAGTACTACTAGTTCTGATTCTGAAGAGTACCCTTCATCAAATGTCATCCATGACATACATTCCACCGTGTTTCCCTACTTCTCTAGCTGGCAAAAGTCCCACGGTAAGCCCAAAAGTACTAGAAATATGCTGCTTTGATCATGATCATGTATGTATGTATGTATGTGTGTATGTCTGTATGTAATTTTTAGCTAACCGACATATGGTCTACAATTATATTATACCACTTCATGTTACATAGTTTATTCTGATCCCCTTTATAAGAGCATCTTTTGCACTTCTTAAAACACTAATTTAATCATGCTTATCATCTTATAATGAACTTTTTTCCTTTTTTGGTATATACCCATCTGAAGGTCATGATATTGACAAGTGTAAGGTCATTTATAGAATATAATTTGGAATGAAAATTTTTTTTTTTTGTGCAACTAATTATTTTGTGGTACTGCATGCAGGGAAGGTGTTTATTTACTGGCTAGGGACAGAGCCATTCTTATACGTTGCAGATCCAGAATTTCTAAAGAAAATGTCGGGTCAAGTCCTGTCAAAGTGCTGGGGAAAGCCGTCTGTGTTCAAACGTGATAGAGAACCCATGTTCGGGAATGGTCTGGTCATGGTCGAAGGCGATAACTGGGTCCGTCATCGCCGTGTTATCACTCCTGCTTTCAACGCTTTCAACTTGAAGGTTTTTTTTAACTTTTTTCTTTTTCTAATATCCTTCTTACACGCCATAATTTATTAATTAATTAATTAACGCCCTTTTATTAATTTCTCCTTCCCTTGCTTTTGTTGGGGTTTAATCCATTTTATTGTAACAACAATATGATCATAATATATAGATCATACGATCATCACCAAGAAGAGTACTTTCTGGTCAATCTTACAGCCTTATTTTTATATTTACTTGATTTATATACATATCTAGCCATCGATATTATATCCGCTAGCTAGTGGGTGTCAATCTAGTTAGCTTTGAACAACAGTTTTTTCTTACTATAATTTTGTTTGTGTGACTGCAGGCAATGGCAAGCGTAATAGTCGAATCCGCTACAAAAATGTTGGACAACTGGGGCACTCTCATCAACTCTGGCAATCCGGAGATTGACGTGGAGAGAGAAGTTACGGTGGCCGCAGGGGAGGCCATCGCGAAGACAAGCTTTGGACTAAGCTACGAGAACGGCCGTTTGGTGTTTGAGAAATTGAGATCCCTGCAAAGGACTCTTTTCAAGACTAACCGCTATGTGGGGGTCCCTTTTAGCAAGTTATTGTGTCCAAAGAAAACCCTAGAGGCCAGAAGGATCGGCAAGGAAATCGATCGACTTATCCTCTCGATCGTGAGCGCTCGGAAAGAATCGATGGATCAAGGGCATCCCCAAACGGACTTGTTAGGGTTATTGATCAAAGAGAGTCAAGAAGGAGGATTGGGAAGGAGCTTATCGAATAGAGAATTAGTGGACGAGTGCAAGACATTTTTCTTTGGAGGACATGAGACAACGGCATTGGCAATCATATGGACAATGCTACTTCTTGCGGAACATCAAGATTGGCAAAATAAGTTGAGAGAAGAGATTAGAGAAGTGATTGGAGATAAAGAGGTTAACGCAACTTTGCTTGGTGGACTCAAGAAGGTACATTAATTAATTAATTAATTAATTTTAGTTCTGTATAAAAATATTACATTATTATATAATATGCATTAATACACATATATATGTAATTGAAATATTGCAAGATCAAACTAAGGAGAAAATATGTGTCCATATAAGCTAGCTTTTTTAGCTGTGTCTTGTGCATGCCCATGGTATCTTGGGGCTTTCACATATGTGTCCATATCTACATGCGGCAAGGATCCATGTGGCAAAGCAAATTGACACCACCTCCCAAATTGGATATGTTGAAACCCTTATGTCCTATATTGACACCACATATACATACATATAGATATAAATGATTACAAATAGAGATGCTTGCTGTTTTGTAGCCCTTAAGTACATTAGAATTAGAAGTTTTCGGCATTTATTGGAAAAGGAGTAGATATATCCATATTAGCATTCGGATATGGTGTCCAAATCTTCTCCTAACTCTACTAAGCTAGAGCGATGGTCGCAGGTCAAAAGTCAAAGCATGAATTGGCGTCCAGCTAGTACAGCTAGCTCACGCGTTATGTTAAAGCGCGTGACAAAAGTAACGCATGATTCCCATGTGACCTTTTTTTTTTTTCCTTTCTCTTCTTGAATAGTGAGGGGCCTACGTGGCTTGACAAGGACATATCCATGTCATATATGATTGCAAATAATATGCCTTGGTTTGGTGCTTCGTTGGCTCCTAATAATGCCACTTGGCAGAAACCCAATTGTTTGACCGGACAAAAATTTCCACGGCAATCAATATCAGTAGCCCTGCCCACTTTAGAATCAAATTTATGAGTTGTCCTGTTATGTGCTTTCGATATTGTATACGTTACGTTCAAGGATAGGGCCTCTTCCACATTGCTTTTATTTATACTTTTAGTTAGGCAGAAGAAGAAAATGAGTAAAAGTTATAATTTTTAGTAAGTATTTAGTTATATATTTTAAAAAAAATTAATAAATTAAAATAATTTTAATTATTTTTAAAAGTTATAAAAATATTATATTTAAGCTTATAATGTATTATTGATATTTTGGTATAAGTTTTAAATCTATTTTAGAAATGTCTTTTTGAGAAGCTACATTTTATGGCTTTGATAGGAAACATTTTTAGAGCGTAAAAGCTCCTCTGACGGTTCATTCAAACACTTTCAAAAACAACTTTTGGACTCAAGAATCTAAAAACAGCTTTTAAAAAGCCCTCCCAAACAGCCCATATTCTAGCTTTCATAAACTACTCATTAAAAAAAAAAGTAACCATTTTTTCAAGGGCCAAGTTGTCGTGACCATTATATTCTAGCACCTACTTAGAAAAAAAAATTACACATAGAAAAGTTTTACTAATCAGGCTGAAACATAACAAAAAAATTCAAAATATGTCACAAATAGTCAAGTTTAGGGTTATTAAAATTTTTCGTATAAAACGTGAGATATCATTACAATAATTACCATGTAATTTTTCTATTCTTAATATATTTTTGAAAACTGTTATATTTCAACTTTACTTTCATAGATTGTGTAATTTTTACAGTTGCAAACAAATAATAATAATAATGTTCCTATATGTGAATGCAGATGGGATGGGTTATGAATGAAGTGATTAGACTATACCCCTCAGCCCCAAATGTGCAAAGGCAAGTGAGAGGAGACATTCAAGTGGGAGACGTGACAATCCCAAATGGCACCAACATGTGGATTGACCTAGTGGCCATGCACCATGACCCAGCTTTGTGGGGCGAGGACGTAAACGAGTTCAAGCCACAGAGATTCAAGGACGACATCTTTGGGGGATGCAAACACAAGATGGGGTATTTGCCTTTTGGGTTTGGAGGGAGAATGTGTGTTGGTAGGAACTTGAGCCTCATGGAGAACAAGATTTTCTTGACTCTTATTCTCTCTAGGTTTTCTTTCAAGCTTTCTCCAAATTATTGTCATTCTCCTGCTATCAGCAATCCATGAGGCCTACACAAGGGCTGCCTCTAATATTCCAACCCCTATAGGTTAATTTGTTTGGGTCCTACTATTCTTTTAGCTTTATTAAGTAAAGTTGGAGCCTAATCGCCTAATCTTATCAAAAGAGTTAAAGCCTACGCGTTTTGTGTAGAATAAAATCTCAATGAACTTTCTCAACGTTGAGGTTGTTCATTACTTGTTAATGTGTTCTCATAATTAAATGGAAGATATGCGCCACAAAATAATTATGGCCTCTTTTTTTTTTCTTTTTTGCTAGAATAATTATGACCTCTTTTTTGTAAGGTACAGATGACCCACTTCGGGCCACCCTTGTTCCTTTCAGCTATAATGCTCCACCATAAAATTTGCAACATAATATTCCAAAAGAAAAAAAATACGTAATTATAATTAGAGATCTCTGTCCATTTGGATTTTGTGAAGCAGTGTAAAGATCGATTGACTGAACAAAGAAGCTCGAAGGGTTGGCCTAGCATTGTTTTCATCGACTTTGGTATCATAACAAGACATATTAAGACTATTCTCGAGCTTATAGATAATAAATATTCACTCACACGGCCTTGTCTATCAAATTAAAGTACACGAGTAAAATCTGTTTTTCATCATTCTCGTGTATTTCTACTAAATTAAAAAGAAAAGTATTGCATGGAAAAAGTGTCTTCCTCCCAACACAACCTCGTTTTAATTATTCTTCCCCTTTTTCTTTAAATCGCACGTGCTAGTTACGTTAAGAAAATATGTGCATAAAATTACATTGCACGTTTAGTTGTATGAGGAATATCTGTGCAATAGCTCTCGGAGAGAAGTAGTTTTTTATGGAAGGTAGAGAGAGACGGAGAAAAAACGAATAAGAAAATTAAGGTCTGAAAAATCCAAACCTAAAGAAGGGGAAAAAGAAAGAGGAAAAAAAAAAAAAAGGTGGAACGCCTAATACAAGCAAGCAACCGGAGACTCAATGACAATAAAAAAAAAAAAGAAGAAGAAGAAGAAGAAAGAAGAAGGGGTATGCAGAGTTGAAGTACACCTGGTTGCATGGCTGGTTATACGTATTATAGATTCGACCGGGCAAAGTAATTAAACGCCGTCAAAATGAAACATCACTCTCTGCCAAAACCGACAAAATTCCTCTGAATATATCTGACTTCCACACTTGAAATCCAGTCCAAGTCCGGGCCCAGCAGTTGGTTGGAAGGTGATCCTTCTCACATAAAATACAGACAAGCTACCTCCGACCTCTTAGTTTCCACCATATACTTAATTATGAACAATAAAAAACTCTTAGATGTTACAATAATAGTAAAAAAATTTGCTACAGTATAAAGTTTTCAAATATTATAATAAAAATAGTTCTAACCAATGGTTCCCACCACCTTCCAAACACCACTCAAATGTTGACACAGATTGTGACTCCCGTCACTACTAATGTCGGCTATTAACGTCTCCCAAATTTTCTTCTTAGATCCACTTGTAGTTGTAAACAATATTAGGTTAAATAGCTCTTTACCTTGCATGGATCGCAAACTATATACAAGTAAAGAAGCATATCAAAGAAGAGAGTGTTAGAGAAACATAGTTAGAAATACAAGTTAAAATTAAAACACTAAGAGCTTTTTCTTAAAAAAAAAAGAACCTGAAAGTTTTACATTATAATAAACTTTTGCTTCACTTTAAGTTGTCAAACCAGCCGAAAAAGAAAAAAGATGAGAAGGTTTGAAATTTTAAGTTTTGACTCGACTTTTGCTTGGAGCTAACCATTAGGCGTAACTTATTCGGTAATGGAAGTGGGGAAAAAAAAAAAGACAAAAAAGAAAAAGGTAATATGAAAAGTTTGTTTACCATGAATCATAAACTTATTATTATTATCATTATTATGATGTCAGCATTATAGCATCAGAATTTCCTTTTTTTTTTAAGTACACTATCTTTAACTGGTGAAAAAAAACCAAAGGGCGTTCACTTTATCAAGAAAACAATTAGTATCCTGGTAGAAATCTCTTCTAAGTAGTAAAGTGGACCTAGCACCTGAAACGCTATTTCAATGGTAATGTTACCCATTATTTTAACCAAGCAAAACCTTTAAAAAAGTGGCAGGTTTGCTGGGAAGCGCATGTGCATCCACTCTTTCTCGTACTTCATCGCATGATACCAACCAATCTCCTCCAGTAAAGAGAGCTTTAACTCATACAGCTTCTTCTTGGGAGGCTCCTTATTATCCTGAATCAAATCATTCACCACCTATGCCAGGAAGTGTTAAATCGGGCAGAAAAAATTGATGTAGGTTCTCACTAAGAAAGAGAGAGAGAGAGAGAGAGAGAGATATGGAGAAAGACAAAGTTAAATGTTTCATCCATTGCATGCCACATCGGTAAGAGTAGGTTTGTATAGCAAGACAGGCAAAGAAAAAATTACCTTCAATGCTGTTCCAAGTCTTCCACAACGTCTTTCACGTATTACTAATAGGGTTCCATATTTAGACTTCACATCAACCCATTTCTTCAGTTCTTTGAAGTTCTCTTCAAATAGGTCAGGTTGGTCACCAGAGTCTGGTTTAGAACGATCAACCGTCTTGTCCGCATCCTTTGCTCCGGATGCAGCTGAATCTTTACTCTTCTCAGCCTGTGAGTGTTTTAGTAAGAAGATTTTAGTCCCAATTGAAGACGGAGTTCATACGTAACGATTTGATCAGAACTATCTGGCTAATTATATTTTCTAGAACAGTGCACTATGACCAGGTGTTTTGGAGCAAATTTTATGTTGTTGTTAAATTGTGTACATACCAGTTAGTAAATTGACAAAAAAGGGTAGGCTTTGAAACTTAAAACCAGCTGCTGTTTGCATGGAAGAACAGCGGTTGGAAGATTATAAAAAAGGACACTTGGTAAGGAAAAGGAGGTGTCAAAAGCTTGCTTCTAGCTGGACAGCAATAGAGCAATGTGGCAGAAATCAATTCTGATGAAAATCCACCTCACTGGTTTTAGGGGAAGGATCTTCTATAAATACTAGCCTACACAGCATTGAAGAGAGATTCCAGAAACACTCAGCTGTTCTCCCATTTCTCTCGCAATACATTTAGCCACTCCTTTTTCTTCTCTTCTCAAAACATCAACCTAAGTTTTCTTGTTCCCTACTTTCATTTTAGTCACTTTTTAAGTCCTGATTTCACATATCTTCTCATTCCTCTCTTTTCCTAAGTAGGCCATAGGTCTATTCTTTTCCTCTCAATTCCTTTCTTTCTACATTTTCCGTGTAATCACATAAATTTCTCTCTCTAGCCATTACATGAAACCAAACAACATCAAGAACTTAATCCAAAGGCTATTGAGCTATAAACCCCAAACTTCAACTTGTGTTTATGTTTGTGGTTATTATGCATATTTAAATTCCAAAGCTCTCTAATAAGATTTCTTATTTGTCTCCTTTAGTTTTTGGTTCTTTATTTCTTTTTAGAACTTTACGTCTTCAACACTTTTTTTATGTTCATTCAATTTCAGATGTTCTCCAGTTGTATGAACTGGTCCCCATTTTATTTTCAGTTATTTAGTTTCTGTTAATCTAGTTAGCTAGTCCCATCACTTATTTTCTAATTCCAGTTAACTGGTCCTATCAATTATTTTCCAGTTCCATGAACCGGTCCCCACTTTATTTTCAGTTTTTTATTTTTTTTATAATTAATCCACTAAGCAGGTCCTGTCATTTATTTCCCAATTTCAGAGTTTATGTTAATTTTTCCAGTAAGCTGGTCCAGTCGTTATTCTCCAATTTTTCAAACTGGTCCAGTACTTTAATTTTAAGCACTTTCCATTTTTTTTATCTGACGTCCTAACATTTTATGCTTACCATTTTATTATCATTTAGTTCAACATTTACCACAAACACGGGGAAATAAGTAAATCTATATTTGGGTTGTTCCCAAAATTTATCAGGAATTAGCTATGTTGAGAAGAAATAAACCTAAAAAATGGGCGATTGCTTTGTCACTTATTAATCAGTTATCATGTCTCCTCTTGCTGCAAGTACAAAAAGTCAGCATCAAGAATGTAATGATGAAATTGCTAGAAACAGATAAAACTGCTCCAACCTCTAAAGATTCAAGTTCTGGCAATGCCAATCCTTTCTGGTAGAGTGCTTCTACTAACTGATCACGGGTGGTCTCCATCTTTTTCTTGTTTTTCTGCATGAGAAACAACTGCTAAGCACAACCAATCTAGAAACTAACAAAAATGCAAAATATTGGAATTTGACTCTCCAAAAGAATCGCACAGATTTTTTTTTCCCCAGAAGCAGATACATACCTCTGCCTCCTCGGCTTCAGGATCACTTTTCAACGCAAAAAATTTTGCTAACTCCTCTTTGTCAATACTATCAACAACTTCATTTGCTGCATCAATAACCTGCACGGAAGATCTCAGATAACTAGTGAATTAAAACCAACTGTATGGTAGATTTGGAACTTAATTCTCATGAAAATTCAACTATGCTAAAGGGTCATATGATGACACAAAGCCACTAACCTTTTCATGGTGGAAGATTTTGTCCTCAACATTGTTTCGAGAAACCAAACCTTCTAATATCTTGGAAAGAAGTGGCGTGTAATCTGGATATTCAGACTGCCAGAAAGCAGAAGGTACACATGAGTCTTAATAGCTCATGCATACTAACCACACTAAATTTTTAATACAGAGACAGAATTTCAAACTGAAGCAGATATATTTTTTCTTCAATCCATGATAGTAAAACTGAAAACTTCAACTTGGGAATATACGCATTATAAAGACTAAAATTGAGAAAATAGAGGCTAAATAAATGCTTAGACTTAGGTGATTTAGCTTTTAGGTGCGCAGCTGCAATAATTGAGTCAAAATATAGAACAAAGAATCTCATATTTTTGAATATATCAGACCTGATGTCATACTTGACCTGAGCTTGAAAATTCTAAATAAATCTTGACAGTACAGAACGGAGGAAAGTAAGCTTAATTAAAGCATATCAGCGTCCAAACAGAAAATTCCTAATCAAAGGATAATTCTAAAGATTTAGATTATACGTAAGTCGTGACAACATAAGATTCAACCTTCAGCGAGAGAGAGAACTTTTCCCATTCTGCACGTTCTTCGTCAGTGTCTTGCTTTAGGCTTTTAAGAACCTTTATCTTTGCATCTCGAACCTGATACAAGGAATATATATTGTCATTATTAATAAGAAATCTTTTTCCCCCTTTACCAAACGAAAAACGAATTTGTTGAACAATCATTCAGGTACTGTCTTAGAAAGGTTAACATACGAAAGTATGTCCTGATCAAGATCTAACTGAAACCTTTCATTTTTTTTTTTCCTCTTCTTGTTTTAACCAGACCCGTGGTAGAAAAAAGAAGATGAAGACAAAATATCATTTGAAAATATTACTCTAATGGATTGCCCTAATACCTCTTCTTCTATGCGTTCAGAAATAGATTTGGTGCAAGTTGGAGAAGAACCTTTTTCCTTGTCCTCGTCAAACTGCAAGGAAAATATGGACACAAATTGCGATTAAATAAGAAGAATAGTACCAGTGGTCAAAATATAGCCGTAAGTCATGTTAGCACATATATGATGTCCTACGCAGCAACAAAATGACCTGTGGAAAGCAGAATCTTTTACAACCTTATTTGGTGGCACTATATAAGAAATTTGATGAAACACAGGATTCTTTTGTGGATTTCTCCCCTCTCCATCCCCAAAGTATGATAGCTTTCCATATGAGATTATTCCAAACAACACAGATCCTTGCTGACAATTCTGCAGAAACTTCATTAGTGTTATCTTAAGACTATTGCACTATAGTCTAAGAGAAAAACTGCAGAGATTATAATACCTTTGGAAGCTTGTCTTTGGATGGTGGGCCAACATAAAATGCTTCTTTACTCCTACCCATGTGATGCCAATATTTGTTAAGCATGAATTTATAATTAAATATACACTTAAGTGTACGAATAGGTTGCTCAGAGACATACCCAGGAACTAAAACTGATGACTTAAAACTACCATTTCCCATCACAGGACCATCGGGTTGAGAGAAAAAGCTCAATCGAACTACTTCCTGTACCAGAGAGAAAGAAGTAGATTTCTTAGAGGGATTCAGTGTGCCCACTGCATTCATAAAAATAAAATAAAATAAAATAAATTAAATTATGATTTTAGAACAAGAAAACTGAGCTATCCCAGAGTATACCCTACCTTATCTTCCAAATTTCTTTCAATGAACAACACTAAATGCTTCATTTTTTCCAGATATTGCACATTGCCATGCCTGAATCAAGGCGAAGAGATGGAGAAAGAAGCTTTTAATGATTAAGAAACTTCCACACTCATAAACAAGCCAAGGTAGGTAGAATTGAGACAAGAAAGTAGTTGATGACAATGGGTGATGCTCGAGAATCCTAGGAAGGATTTAAATTATAAATTTAGACTAAATTAAATACAAAATCAAAACAGCAAAAGAGTCCCAGAGTAGTTTAATATTGTCTCGTGTGCTTGTTTTGTTCAGTGAAAAAGAATTACATACCTTAGATAAAGCTGTAACTTGTAGTCTCCCTTGGGAAGTTTTGAAGAACTTGGATAAACATCACCCATCGCATGTACACGCTATAATTGGAAAGGACAAAACAAAACAAAAAAGTGCAATTAAGAAAAATACATTTGCCAACTTAGATAGACATGGGTTACTATGCATCACTCTCTAATACCAACCCTTCATTCTCTGCTTGTACAGGCAAACAAAAAAAACATTTGGAGATGGATTGAATGGGTATATTCATCTTCACAAATTCAGAATATGAGCAACCACAGAATTCATATCTTACAGAAATTGATTTGCAACAAATACCTTGTTTGGATCAGAAATCATATAAAATTGAGACTCGAACTTATTGTCATATATACGATTGTTGAGTAATGGAATGCAAGGTTTTACTTCAGCTCCATCTTCTAATTTGAACTTGTAACTGTAGAACAGTAGAAACGAGAGAATCATGAATACAAAACCATAATGGAATGTAATGGGAAAAATAAAACGTTTGGAGATGAAAAGGAATAAGAACGTGGGGATCATTGATTCCTTCCTAGGGCTCATTTACATATTAGAAGGTAGACTGAGTAACCACTCGTTTCCCTTTCTATTATTTACTAAACTTAGCAACAGAAATCTAATTAATGTAATTACTATACGTCCTTTATATAATTAAATAACCATTGCCTTATAACATGTAAAATTATCAAGGATATACAAGTAGCTTCCGCATTTATACCCTTTAATTGGGAATCAATATTAGGGAGGTGCAAGGATTGGTATTTCCTTTTTGTATTTTGAGTTAGTGCCAGGCAGGCGGGTGGGTGGTAATTTTGTAAACGCAACGATAAAATGGGAAAGGGAGACTCTGTTATGCTTTCCCTTCCATATGAAGTGAACATACCCCAAGTGTCCTAGGAAGAAGTTGAGAAAAATGAAGTAAATAAATAAAATCATAGAAAGACCACCGACGTCAATTTCAGTGCTAGAATTTGTTTGCCTGAGGGTAGTCTGTCACGATCTGCCGCAAGGGTAGAAAGCTTAGCTTCAATAGGACGGCATGGTATTCGAACCTGCAGAATGAACAAAGTAGGATGGAAAAATTCTGCATTAGAGCACGAACAGCTGCACTAAAATGAAGCAAGCAAAGAATCTAAGGGACTAACTAAACCTTGTTTAGAATGGCAGCAGGTGCAAGTTTTTCAGATGCAATTAAAGCTTCGGCATCAATTCTAACGGGTGCTTCACTTCCATCAAGTAATACCTCCTCTTTATCGATGTTAATTCCATGAAATGCAACCTAAACACAAAACATACTTCGTAACACCTTTTGTAAGGACGTGCAGTCCTAACATCCGATTCTATAACCCCCAGTTGATTGAAAAATTAAATAAAACAGAAAGAAATTTAAAATTCTCTAAAACATTTGGTAAACACGGCAACACCAAATTTGGTCAAACCAAAAGAAATATTAAATTAAAACTCCAAAAAAAAAGACAATAAAAGTTCGGAAAATCCAATCTTGATTCTGCATACATTAGTGCAAATTTTTCTTTAGAAAATAAATTAGTCCAAAAGCCCAAGACCTTCACCGGTAATTAATCTGTTTCTTGACTTCATTGAATAACGCCCAAAAATACTCAAATCAAAGTATCAGTTGGCTAAAGATGAAATTTATCAATCTACAAAGTATAACATGTCACTAGCATCAAAGATGTAAAAATGATATCAAGTAGACAGAACAAATATGAACTTATATTAAAAGAAAAAACAAACAAACAAACAAAACTAGAACCACACCTCAAAATCTACAATAGTTGTTTCATGGCTTCCCATGCCACTAGACCAGAACTGTGCTATAGTTAATTCCAATGTCTGACCAGCTACAACAGGGAAGGAAAAACTTTTGGCAGAAGGAGAAGAGAATGTTACAACGCTCTCCCACTTAATAGGCCTTTTCAGGGGGCCCAGCTGAACAAAGCAGGCAATGGGCTTGTTAGAGCAAAACTAGAAAATCATACAGTGTCAACAAAAAATCTACGAGTTGTATCAAAGCCTGATGCTTGCATGGTTGCTTCAACCCATGTTGCACCTAGAGGGACTTCTAAAAATCTCCTCTCTATGTGGCCTAACCAAGTAGAATTTTGAAAGAAAGAGATGAGCTACAAGGTCACAAAACTGGAGCAGATATCAAATGCTTCCCACTGAATGAGCAAATGGAATAACTAAACATCAAAGAATAAAAATGTAGGCTATAATGAAAGAACATAAAGCCAATCAGCACTATATACCTGGTATAAAAGACAGCCTAGAAAACGTTACCAATGGGGGACGATTAATCACACCACTCGGCTTGGTTATGGTGATTGGGACTCTGAAAAGAGGACCACGCCAAGGTGCTTTACAATCAATCCCATAGACTTCATAATAGTGCAGTCCTTCACTAAGATTGGTAGGATCCACTACTACGCTGAAAAGAAGAGCGTCAGAACTTGTAAGCTATGAATAGCATTATGTACGGCGTAATTAAAAAAAAAAAAAAAGCACCGATCACAGCAAGAGAGAAAAGAGAAAACTCGAGAGAAGAAGAAAATATATATACATATATATATTGAAGATGGAATCACATTACCTATTAAAGTGACAGACAAGTAGCTTAGAGGAACCAATAGACATTTCATTAACCTATTTCATACAAATCAGCATAATCTCAAGTACCATACCTAAAACTGTCATCACCAGCCTGAGATGACCTAGGAAACCACGTTTAAAGAACTCTTTCTAGAAATAGAAATATGTGACACCAACAGACCTTGATTCACAACCCATTAACTTTTTAACTTTTCTTTTTAGAATGGAACTCCTCCAGAATAACAAACACACACAACCACCATTTTGAACACATATGCAAACGTGTAAATCAGAAATTTTATGGTAAAGAGTGTTGACTAACTTGAAGCTACGCCTATTATTTGTAAGAAGGAGATACTCTGGAGCCCTCACAACAGCTTGATCACTTGAATGTAACTCAATACACTCCTCAAAAGGAAACAAATCATCTAAATTATTTGCATCTTCGTGAAATTTTGGTTCAATTTGCACTGTCCACTGCCAAAAATTAGTTCAGCTGCTAGATTAATCCCAATTGCAGTAAAATATATTGAAGTTAAAAGCCGAAAGGAAAGCTTTGTAAAAGCTTCATTAGAAGAACCAAGAAAGAATAAATGCATACATTAAGCCAAGGAAGAAACCACAACATGAGAAACTATATAGAATGAGTATAAGCATATATATAGGAGGAAACTGTAAAATTCTCACCGGTTAACAAAGCTGTAGCTGATAACATTTTGGATGAACAGTTCAATGTATGAAGAAATGATATTATAAAGCACAATACCAGGCATGTGTTGAGGAAAATAATACACTTTGATTACTTGTACTACATGCCAAATACTATAAAAGTCCAAAAAGTCAATCAATAATCTTACCTCGCTAGATTGTTGGCAAGCAGTGGGCTCTCTTAAATAGATGCCTCGTGATACAGGAGCTGCAGTTAAACCAACAACATAAATTCGATACTCAAAACAACCTAACTGAAATACATTTTCCCTCAACAAAGGTTGAATGATAGAGGACCTTGTAACTCCTTGTAACTAGTCAACTCATGATGGGACATGTATGGCTGTATATACTCGTAAAAGAAACCATAAGAAACACACCTGAAACCAAGACAAGGCCATAACCCAAATTCTCACATTTTTAACCATTCAGACTACATAGTTTAGCAGAGATAAGTATTATAACACACAAGATATTGTAAACTTATCTACAGAAAATTACTTAATCTGGCATATATTAGGCAGATAATAGTCAACAAAAAACTCTTTTAGTTCTTATGAGAAAAGATGGAGCAAGCAAAACTTACTTGATTTTCCAGATCGAGAAATCTTTATTTGATACCAAACACATGGTATATTCCGGGACTGTCGTAAATATTCATGTGCCCTGTCACTCAACAAGACATACAAATAAGTGCAAAATTGAAATGCTCAATTTGTTCTCAAGACAAATGAACAAGATAAGGCCGAATGCACAAAATGCTAACTTGTCAACTTGCATAAGTCCTTCTCCAGTGGATAATTTATCTTCTGGTAGACTGCCTATAGGAACACATGTATTTTCAAGGGCTTTCCGTACACTATAGGGACTTACAGGAATGCCCTCAGCCTGGATAGGATTCAATAAATGCCAGAGCGTAGAATTAAAGAAAAAACAAAATAGCAACAATAGTCTTAAAAAACATGGCCAAAAAGAAAGACTAATCATGCATACCTTCATAGCGCTTACAAGCAATGCAATTCCCCCACAAGCAGATGGGGATGCCATTGATGTTCCATTCATTAGCATACGATGTTGGAGAGTCCAGGTAGGAACAGAAGCAACAGCCCCACCAGGAGCACTTATACAAACACCAACATCTCCGTCAGCAGACGGTCCTCGGCTGGACCTGCATATTATTTAATGGTTTAGGATCAAATCAGATCCCAAGGCATCAGAGCATCAATGTTATATTTAAAGGCAAAAAATCATAGAAATTGAGATATACTTACCAAGTATATTCAATCCCTTCAGATGGAGGTTCAACGACAGAATGAGCACCAGCAGCCATTTCTGGTGAGACATATGCGCCAACTCCTATAATGGTGGATGTGGTACCACCAGGTGCCCCAACAGTACTCAATGCTGGACCACTGTTACCAGCACTACTCACAAATATGAGATGGTGCTTGTTTACGACCTAACCAAGATTTTGTAAATGGAATATTTGAAAGCATACAAATTAATAGATTAGAAAAATAAGATAATCATCCCAGCCAAAGCCACAGATACATGAATATTACTTCATTAACAAGGTCAACAAACCGCCCGTAGTCTGGTAGCAAAGTAGGTTCCCCATAACTCATGTTGATAAGATCGCATTTATGCTGCCAAAAAACAAGTGCAACAGCCATAAGATAATGATTTAGATCAAACACCTGAAGTTTCCTATGCATATATTTGCATATATATAGACACACACAAATGCTTTTGCTTCTTGCTCATATTCAATGGTACAAATGCATGCAACTAATAATGTTAATTCCTAAAAAAGTAACAACGCACATCAACGTATGTTAGTTATCCTAAAATTTTCATGTAGAAAAAAAAAAAAAAAAAAGACAAAGTGCTTATCACCTCAACAGCAGCTATCAAAGCTCGAGTTAGACCAGTTCCAGTCTCCGTTGAACCTAAGCGCAAGTCACCAATTTTACAAGATATCAACTGTGCCCCAGGTGCAACTCCATTCAACAAGGGCTCCTAATAACAGCAACATCCATCAAGAGGGAGATTGTTTTACTGCAGAAAATACTGTGGGAAAAATATAAAAATTCAATGTACCTTTGGATGGAAAGCACTAGCAATACCGGCAACATGAGTACCGTGAGGGGAGCTATCTGTTACAATACTTAAGATATTGCCCTCATCGTACACGTTAACAACAAACGTACAGGCATCTAATTTGCTAAACACACCATACTTCCGTTCAATCCTTTAAGATAATCAGTTAAACATTTTATAAGATCCCAAAGCTCCATGATCAACTGAATCACACAAGATTTAGAAAGATAAAAATATATATATATTAATTATTAAAAAGAAAAACCCACCATAACACAATGGAAAGACATGTTTTTCATGCTTGCTGAAAAATTAATATCTCTTGGGCAGTACCAAGTAGCATTGTGGAGTTGTTGGAGGGCGATTTTACGAGAAGGAAGAAGTAAGAAATGCACTCGCTTGTGGAATGTGGCTGCTTTGTCCATTACATGGACACTATGGTTAAAAAGGAACAAACACATATTCGAGGAGGCAGAGGGAGATTTTTCAGAAGGTTGGGATAGAATTAAATATTGGGTAGCTCTATGGAAATTTCAATGCAAAGAATTTGCTGCCTTTTCTTTTTCAGACTTGCGAAAAGGACAGGACCCTCTGCTAAAGGAGCTTGGTTTTGTTTTTGCTATTGGCTTTTTCTGTGTCAGCGTTTTTCCTTCTTAATTTTGTTCCCATCTTCTTTTTTGGTTTGAGGACATCTTGTCCTCTATTGTAAACTTTTAATTCATCAATAAAATTTCAGTTTCTTATCAAAAAAAAAAAAAAAGCTTTTCATGCTTGCTTTGAACTATATCAGTCCGATGCTACATATATATAATCTTTCTGCCCTTCACTCTTTATATCATTTTTCCAAGAAAACAAACTCAAGCTGCTCAACTAAAATAAATGAGCAAACAACCATATAATATGAGGAGGTTTTAGTGAACCACCATGACCCAACGCCTTCACAAGACAAAATATTCTCACACCATTAGATTTTCTAACATTCCATATATTTCAATATTCTTCCTACCTCATTTATACCTGGGAAGTATTTTTAAGTACCAAGCAGAAGTACCTAAAATTAGTAAGGGGTACAAAATCAGCAAGTTTTCCACAGTTTGGGTCATTTTCAAGACTCTGTGTGTCTAAGGCAACCCGCCATACTTCTCCATCATGCCAGACAACAGTATCGATAACAGGTCCTTTGTCATCATAGCTCTAGAACATACAAAAGATCAAATATAAGATGAGAAACAGACATTCAAGAACTTTAAATGAGAATTCTGGACCTACCTCAGCTTGCTTACGCAGATAATCAACTCTATTCTGAAGGTCCTCACGGACTCTTTTCTGGTTTACGTCATCAAGTTTGATGTGTTTCTGTAATTAGAAGATCAGAACAAATCATACTTCAACAGAGGCATTTAAAAAAACTTGACTGCATATTCATTACTATGCCATGCAAGCCCATCAACGTCAAGTTAATTATTGAATTGCTAACATGGTTCCAAACCACATCCACCACCTCATGTAAAAAGGTCGACGGGGTCACAGGAGACAGTTTTACAAGCATACATCAGTACTCAGTAGTATTTAGTGAAATGAAAAGGCATGAATCTTGATTGTTATTTTATTTCAGTTTTCAGCAAAGAGGACTCTGTGAACAATAAATTTTGGGAACTGAACCTAAGGATAAAAGAGAACGCACAATTAGTAATAAGATTTTTACGTGATAAGATTTTTATTATAAGTTGCATGGTGAAGAAGACAGGAAATTGTGTAGCCCAAAACGAAAGGTGAGGTTTAGGGGTTTTAATTCGGCACACCAAAAAGAAAGAAAGAAAGAAAAGAATATAATGGGTTCGTGCTTAATAAATTTTGAAAGAAAACAGAGAATACGTGAGTTAACATGCAATATCAGATGCACTGTATGTAAAGCCAGTCAAGAGGGAAACCAAAAGGCAGCGTGTTCAGCAACCTGATCAAATTCATCAAGACGCTTAACAGCCTTAGCAATTTCTTCCTGATTTTGTTCATCCCATTTTTTCTTTCTTTCCTCCTGTCAAGGAAGACATAAATAATAAACACAGAAAATGTTAATAATCCAATTTTATGAATCTTAAGATATCTAGTGGCTTTCATCTGTGGATCATGAAATAATAATTACCTTCAAACGGGAAGTCAATTTATCCGTAAACAATTCATATATCAATTTATAACCCACGTGCCATTCGCCAGAGGGGTTCTTCCATGAAGAATTAACAGCCAGAGATGCCCCTATTTGTAAACCTCATCAAAACCAGAGCATAACATTTTGACACATATACACACAACTAAAACAAAAAAGAAAAAACAAAACAAACAAAAAACAAAACAAAAAATGCTCCATTTACTAGTAGTCGAGATAACATCCAAAAAAACACAGAAATTCTAGAAGAAAACAAAACAAATTAACCTGAAACTCCATCGATACAGCCATTTGCGTCAGCTCTAACCACCTTTGAAGTATTAATATCTCCACTCCCGGTGCTGAAAGGGAACAAATCTATCCAATTTAAGTACTCATTTCCAATTTCAAAATACGAACTTTATACTCAATTAGTTCATATTGAAGCTACCAATCAATAACATCTAGCATTTTCGGCTTTCCATCTGACGTAACTTGCAATCCATCCGCCGCCGGGTCCACTCCAGAATCTAAAAGCAATTAATCACACTCCAAATTCAACAAAAAAAATCCAAAAAAAAAAAACTTTCCACACTCTTCTCTTTCTCAACTTCTCCGAAGCCGAAAATGGCGAAAGTGAATCAATCAATAACTCAATCGGAGAGTACCGAAGATGGCGATGACGACGCCGCGGCCGTCGTAGTGCGGATGAGCGTCGAGGAAGCGATCGGCGCCAATCTCCTTCTTAGGCATGAGGGAAGCGAGGAAAGTTAACTCGCTCAGCTTGAATTTCCACAGCGAACCTTTATCGTGTCCAACACCACCGCCGTCGCCACCACCAACAGCAGCGCCGAATGAACAGCCAGGCATTGTGATAGAACCAAATTCTACAGGATCGTTCATGTTAAATTATTGAGAAGAAACATACCAAATTGCGGAAGATCACTGGATAAACTTGAGTTATCGTCTTCCAATCCAATACGTACTCCTTATGAAACTTCAAGGAAGATGGGATTTCCAGAGAAGCAGAAAGAATGAAAACGTACGTCTGAATTGGGGACCATAACCAGAATAAATAACTTTTGTTATTTTAGTGTATTTTCAGTTTCGCCCATCATAAAATCTGAAAATAACAAATTGGTATCTACACATATAATATTTATAAAATAACCCATACATTATTTTTAATACCCAATAAAGCCTTTTAACTTTATCTTAATTATATCACTTTAATTTAGGCTTTACTTTAAGATAGCATTAAATAACACATTTAATTACATATGTAGGCCCACATGGAAAATTATTTTCCAACAAGCTCATGAAAGACCTTGGGTGGTAGCCCTTTTGTAAGCGGATCCGCTATCATAGAGTTTGTACCTATATGCTCTATAGACACCTGACCACTCTGAACTCTTTCTTTAACAACAAGAAACTTAATCTCTATATGCTTTGACTTTGAAGAGCTTCTGTTGTTATTGGAATACAAGACTGCAGATTTATTGTCACAAAACAACTTGAGTGGTCTTTCTATACTTTTCACAATTCGCAGCCCAGTGACAAAGTTTCGCAGCCATATTCCCTGATTGGATGCCTCATAACATGCTATAAATTCTGCCTCCATAGTGGAAGAAGCTATGAGTGACTGCTTAGCACTCCTCCAAGAAATAGCTCCTCCAGCAAGCAAATAAATATAGCCCGAAGTGGATCGACGACTATC
>CAMOHE010005282.1:8064-21615 GCA_946598075.1 Artocarpus hirsutus
GATAGGTAGATTTAAAATATTTACTACGGTGACTTAGTAAAAATACTAAAGTGATATTTTTATTCATATGATTTTACCAAAAATTATACCCGTTAAAAAAACGGGTATTTCATGGTCTGGGGTCAAATATGTCCTTAATGGATGGTATTTGCGACTTTCTTTGCACTATTTCTAGTCTAAACGAAGCTCCACATTAAAAAAAAAAAATATATAATGGCAGGAAGTAAATAAATGGTCAATAGTATGAGAAAGCCACATGGATTATAGCAATTAATAAACAAACAAATGATCAGTATTGAGAAATAAAATATTCCCAATATTTTGAAGCGGATTTTGAATTGTGACGGTAGATCATATACAACAAAAAATAAAAATAAAAATAAAAAAGTTACGTTCAAAAAGTGTTTAAAGTGCTGAACACTCATAAGAGATTATCATCGATTAGTTGTTGCATTATTTGACTCAATTATATAAGGAATCTTGTACTTTCCCATTTGGAGCATGCAAAGCTTGGACAAAGCTTCCTCGCTGGTTGAGAATTTGTGCATTTTTTTGCCCAAAAGCATGGAATTTATGCACTTCATGACGTTGAGACCTTAACTATATAAACAAACAAACAAATAAACAAACAAATAAATAAAGTGCCTTGTATTTTCTTCATGACGTTGAGACCTTAACTATATATTGTCATAGTCATCCCGCCTACATATTCAAAAACTTTTCCGTGGTTTTACCATATTGGTATTCCTTTTATATATTTTTGGCAGTTAGGTATAATGTCATATCCCAAGATCTATATATGCATAGATGTATTTCTATCATATATATATATATATATATGCAAAGATATATGCAGAAATGGTTGAAGCCTTTGTGCTTGCACTTACAAGTAAACTTATTA
The DNA here is from genome assembly GCA_946598075.1 of Artocarpus hirsutus. Taxonomy (NCBI): domain Eukaryota; kingdom Viridiplantae; phylum Streptophyta; class Magnoliopsida; order Rosales; family Moraceae; genus Artocarpus; species Artocarpus hirsutus. Next base: position 8,966 of record CAMOHE010005282.1, read on the forward strand.
GAGATTTTTTTCTTAAATTTAAGTTTGCATAAAAAATAATAGCATTTAATTCTGTAAATTCTGAAAATGAAACCAAAATAAATTTTTAAATCATAAGTCAAACCGGTAATAAATCCACGAAGTTACTTGTCAAGAAGAGTTGGCTTGGAAATTAAAAAGAAATAATTCTTACCCCTGCTAAGATTTTGGAGCGGTCATTTTGGTATTCCCACAAAAAACAGAGGAGCATCTTAAATAGAGGTAGTAATTTGTATATGTGGATCGTGTTTGTAATTAACACGGATTTGACATGATAAGATTGGCCTTGACAAACAAGACATGTTTATTAAACGTGTTAAAGACCCAAATACAAACACAAAACGTGGATTACACGTGTAACAAGACATGACACATGAACATGTTTAGTAGTTGGTTGTGAGGGGTTGACATGAAAACTGATCAATTTATGACCTAATTAATCCGATTATTTAAAATTAATTTTTTTAAAAAGCTAATATAAATGTTACTACTAATTAAAGCTAAATGAAGCAAATGATTTATGTAGCTAAGAAAGGCATTATTAACTTTTCAAATCTCCATAAATAAAAAAAAATCTAACTTGTATATATGTATATGTTAAATTGTTTTATGTGGCATATAGGTGTTATGTTTGTCAACTTCAAGTTAAGCGTGTTGACTCGAAACCTACCTATTTATTATAGGTGTTACATGTGTCGATTTGAAATTGACACGAATATTAAACAGGTCATCCAAACTTATTTATTTTGTTTAGTTTTCGAGTCTAGACTGTCGTGTATGAAATTGCAAGCCTAATTCTCTATTTCTAATATTATATAGAGAAAATTTCATATTAGTACCGTATGTTATATAGACATATGAGTTTGGCAACCTCAGTTTTGAAATATTTTATTTCGGTATTTCACCTTTTAGAAAATATTTTTTTAGCATGTCAGAGCCCTCTTTTTGGGCATAAAAAGACAAAATTACCTTTTTTAGTTGACGAAAAAAAATAATAAAAAACTAAAAAAAAAAAACAAAAAACAAAAAACAAAAAACAAAACAAAATAAAAAACTCAAGATCCTCAATCAATCTTCTCCTTCTCGGTCTGAAAAAAACCCTTCTGCTCAAAGAAACACCAATGAATTTGGTCGGTGAATAACGAAAGGAGCTACTTAATTCCCTTCAATTCTTTGCTTCTGTCATGCCACAGAGACCCCAAATTGCCCAATTTTTCTCTTCTTCCTCCTTTGGAGAAACTCAACAATGGCGACTTCAATGAATGAGAGGAAAACAGGCAAGAGAGCCCACCAACGACTTGCTTTTGCGAGTGGACGTAGTTGATGCTGATGTTGATGAATATAGGGAGCTCAATTTGAAATCATAAGTCGAGTGAGCATTGATCTAGAATGGGTGTGGTGTTGAAACCACGCTATTTGGTGGGCTAGCGTAAAGAGCTATTGTCGAAACAACCATAGAAGTTCTTAGCTTTGCCTTTACAATTTCAGCCTCAGATCAACCACAACCCTTTAGATCAATTTAGAATTCCTTAAAGACCCAATTTTTTCCCTTAAGAAACCTAAAAATTACCGAGATTTTAGCCAAAGAAGATTCGAAACAATTTTTTTTTAATTTTTTGATGACCCAATTTTTTTTTCACCACCAAAACTTTCATGACAACCCTACTTTTAGATTTGAGATCTTCATTGAATTGCTTGCTATAGCCATTGTTATTGGAATATTGTAATTCATTGTCTTCTTTTTGTTTGATGACTCTACAAGATTGGAGATTAAGAATGCAAATGCCGTTATTGGAAACAATTTTGTCGCAATTTTAAGATTTATCACTTTCTAAAATGTTCTAGCTAGTTTGCTTTTGTTGTTGTTGTTGTTGTTGTTGTCACGAGCTGATTTAGGTTTGAGAGTATTTATTAAGTTGAAGTTAAAATTAATTAAAGGGAAAATAGAAAAGCGCATTAAGGCATAAGGAAAAAGAAAATAGAAAAACTAAGATTCAAATTTTTTTTCTTCCGATTTTTGGTTTTTTTCTTAAAATTTTAGTCAATTATACAAATGGTAATTTTATTTTTTCGTGTTCCAAAAAGGGCTCCAAGGCACTAAAAGATTTTTCTAAAAGGGTGAGATATGGAAATAAAATATTTCAAAACTGAGGGTACCAAACTTATATTTCGATATAACACAGGGTACTAATATGAAATTTTCCTTATTATATAACCAAGGATTGAAAAATTGACATTTTCCATTGATATTTCCGCCAATATTTTTGTATTTTCGAATTACCGATATAGAAAAAAAAGGTGTCATATCTTTTTTGCAGAATAGCTAGAAATTTCGATGAAAATTTTTGCAGATATCGATATTTTGATATTTTTGTGAAAATTATAGTGTAAAATAAAAAAAATCTAAAAATTTTACAAAAATTTTCATGGAAATATCGACAAAAAAATAAAAAAATAAAAAAAATCCAAACTATATATATAATTTTTTAAATTATTTTGAAATATAAAATTCAAGTTTTTTTATTAACTTTTTATTATAGCTTTTTTATAATTTTACTTTTCAATACTATAAATCTAATTTTTGATTTATTTCGTACACGCAAACATGTGATTTAAAATATCAACTCCAATCTTAGAGTCACTAGCAATCACGAGAGAGCTCTAATTTTTTTTGATAGCAACCTCTAAAGCTTATTTCATATTATTTCTTCTTTTTCTGTAACTTTACCAGCTTTATTTTTTTTATAAGCTCCTATAATCTTCTAGAAGCTTTTTTTGCTATAATATTTTTTTATCTTGTATGAAATTTTAAATGCAAAGTACTTGTATTAGTTGAATTTTAATTAATTTACTCAATTTCAAATCGTATAATTATTATTTGTTATATTATGATAACTTTTTACCATTCATATTTATCACATAATAATTTGGTTGAAAAGTTTTTTAAACTATATATTATTAACTATTTTAGAGTTTCTGAAACTTGCATTTAAAACTAAAATAGTTGAAGATGACTTTTTGTATTTTTATAAAATTTAAGTACCGAAATTTTTATAAAATCTAAGTACCAAAATTTTCGTTAATATCAATGTTTTCATCTTTGTATATGACCCATATAACAAAATGAAAATTAAAAGAAAAATAAAAACCACTAGTTTGGATAACAATGCTAAGGATGAAATGAAAGTTGATTTCTTTACTCAAAATATCAGAACACCAATAATTGTCATCGCCAGCAAACAGAAGTTAGGAAGGAAAGAAAAGCTTAAAAAAAAAAACAGAAAGAAAGAAAGGAATAGATGGAAAGGAACACAAAAACCAAAAGGCATTTGCCTCTTCCTTCAGCTGTTCACACTGATGGTTACAATTCCAAATCAATACGTGGGGTTGTGAGAGCGACCTCCGTCCTCCTTGTTCTTTTTAAAAAACATCCCACATCCACATGATCCAAAGCAAGTGACACGTAAACAAATCAAATATAACAATATTTTATATTTATATATCAAAGAGAAAAAAAAAAAAAAATTTAAACCCAAATGCAAAGAGTTTGCAAAAATTCTCTTTCTACACCTTAAAAAATTTATTTATTTTTTTTCATTACAGGGGGAGTAGGTAAACTCGCTCTCTGCGTGCAAGTAATAAGCGCAAGCGTACAAACTAGTTTATCCCCACTTGTCTCTCCTTCTCTCTCTTGAAATGCCAGCGTACAGTTGAGCATTTACTGATCTCTCTTTCTCTGCTTGTGTGTGTCTCTCTGTGCGTGTTAAAGCTTCATTTGCTCGGTGTTTCCCAGAAACAGACCAAGTTTGGTTTCTGGGATGGTCATATTTCGGATGCTCTCTCTTTCTGGGTTAGTGTTTCTTCTTTCTTTCTTTCTTTCTTTCTTCATTTATTTTTATGCTTTTTCATACCATTTTGCTATGTTCAGCGTCAAGATCTTTGTTTGCTGATTGTTCATGAAAGGGTTGTTTTCCCCCCCTTTTTTTGGTTTGTTTATAGTTTTGAGAATGTGGATTCTTGGTTCTACTTGGAAATGTTCTTGTGGCTTATTTATGGTTTCTGCTTCAATAAACATCAGAAAAGATGGGTTTTTATTGCGGTTGAGATTAATTTTTGGCAAATTTTAGCCAAAATAGTTGATTTCTGATTGGGTCTTTATTATTATTTTTTTTTGGTTTTTTTTGGATGGGGATGGTCATCATATCATTAAAGAGCAATAGAAGTTATCACCGTACAATTAATTCTTTTTGTTTCAAATATAGTTTTGTTATTATATGGATGTACAACCGTAACATGGCCATTAACTTTGTCTTGCACCTAACATTTGTTTGGTTGCTGAGAAAATTAAAGAATGGGAAAGGAACAAAATTCTGAACGTGTCATAAATTTCTTCATATTAAAGAACGATGCAAAGCAACCTTAAACAAATCAAACAATTGGGTTCCTTTTTTTTTGGTTGCTGTTGCATTTGAAATTTGTGCCCCTTGAGTACTCAAATAGTGAAAGATTTTAGATTGATTGCTTTTTCACTTTGGGCTGGCTTTCTTTTAGACTTCAAATGGAGAATAAAAGATAAAAGCAGACATTGATTTGAGCCCAAAGACAACACTAATGTAAAAAGGCTATATCATTTTATTGTTTGAGTGATGCTCAGTTGGGTCCAACAGATATTGATTGGAAAAAGCATTTACAAATAGACTTTTTATTTTAATCAAGTTATTCTTGTTTTGCTTGTTATTTAAATTATGTTATTCTTTATTTGCTTGTTATTTGAATCAAGTTATTCATTAATCTATTTTTGTACTCTCCTATCCATGTAAAGCCTAGAAAAGCAAAATGAATTCCAATGATCATTCTTCAAAAATTTGGTACTAAATCAACTGCTTGCTGTGTTTTTCAAGAAATCCCAAAAAGGTGAATTTTCTGACAGGAATTCAAATCTAGTTTAGATACTTTTCATTCATTTGGAGTTTAGAGATAATAGTGTGAGTGAAAATAGCCATTGCATGAGCCTTCGGTTTATACAATTCCTAGTTTTTCACTACGCATCTTGTGTGTGACTCTGGTTCTTGAATCTTTCTGACAGCTGAGTACAATTTAGTAGACGGTGATTTGGGTGGCAATTATATGATGCTAAAAAACCTGATGGAAGACAAGCAGTTGGATTTTAATCAGCCACTTCTATCTGTAAGACGATTTTCATCACCGGCAGCACCCTCAGAAGCTGATAACAGAAGGAAAACTGATAAACCACTACCAAAGTTACCTCCTCTTCCTGTTTATAAATCGGAGCTCAAGTCAGGTCCAGTGAGGAATCCAGGAACCGTTCCTTTTGTATGGGAGCGAACCCCTGGAAAACCTAAGGATGAAAGAAAATCACAGCCTGAGGCTCCTGAGCAGCCTTCCATCGCGCCAAAGCTACCACCTGGGAGAGTTTTAAATGTTAGACAAGAAGCTTTAGATAAAGGTTCCAAAAGTAAAATTGCTACTCAGTCCCAAACAAAAAGCATCCTTTCCAGTTCCAGAGATGTCTCGGACTTAGATAAAAGAAGCTTCACTGAAGATAAAATCTCTAAACAAGGGACGGATGAGAAGAGTAGCTCTGGTTCGGAGGATGGTGATGAGACATATCTAGACGCACTTGATACACTCTCTAGGTCAGAATCATTCTTTATGAACTGCAGTATAAGTGGTGTGAGTGGATTGGATGGTCTGGATGTCAAACCATCCGGGACCTTCTCAACAGATCCACAGACTCGGGATTTCATAATGGGTCGGTTTCTACCAGCAGCAAAAGCGATGGCTTCGGAAGCACCTCAACATGCTCCTAGGAAGCCACAGGTTGTGAGAGAGCAGCCAAGACAGGTTAATAAGGTAGTGAATGAGAATAAGCAGCATGCGCTTATTCAGTACAGGTCAAATGGTTTGCCTCCTTATGCCCAGGAATTGGGCAGAGACGAAAGTGATGATGAGTCTGTTACTTATGAAGGATCTGATATTTTATCCGCTAAAGTGTGCGGTTTATTTCCTCGGTTTTGCTTAAAGAACTCATTTTGCCTTTTGAATCCAGTACCTGGGATGAAAATGCAGACTCATTTCCCTGTTTTGTCAGCGCGTAGAGTGTCAGTTAATTCTTTTTCTGCTAGCTCTTGTAGTGAAACTAAAATGGAGGTATTATCCCTTTCTTTGCTTGTTTTCTGTCTTTTGTTTTTGCCAATTTAATAATCATTACTGATTAGTATCATCTTGTTGTCTCTATAGCATGGTGAGAATTTCGTGCCTGAACAAAGATCTATGGTTCGAGAACAAACAGCGGAGCTGAATGAAGGTAAGATCGAATTGAAATATAAATACAACGAGATTGAAGTCAAAAGTGTGCAGAACCTCAGAGCGAAACCTCTGTACAAACACCAACAAGGCAATGGCTTATCACCTTACCATAGTTGCTATGCCACGTCCAAACTTCCTGAAAGAAAAGGTTTTCTAGGGGTACCCGAGAAGAAAAAGAATTCCAGGGAAAGGGGCTTTGATATCCATAAAAGTAAAAGGAGCAATTTTCGGGAATTGCCGAACAATGAGAACACTAAACAGGAAGTTGGGTCAGGGAGTCCTGTGGTTGAGAAGACTCTCTACATAGATTCTGTTCACACAGTGAAATCCTGGAGTTCCAATTCAAGTTCTTCAGAAATGAAACGCTTTACTGATTGCAAGGGGAATGATGTTGAGATTTCCGAAAAAAGCAGTGCCATGGAAGACGCAAGTTCAGTAGATTCTTCACTTCAATGTATCAAGGGCTTGAGTGTTGATGAAAAGGCAACAATGCCGAAAAATTTGGAGTCCGTTGATTCGTGCTTCCATTCCTGCTCTAACAAATCCACACTTGAAAAGCAAATGGACAAGACAAATGGTTCTAGAGAGGATGAATATTTTATTCCAGATTCTCTTGCATTGACGCACTCGAAAGTGGCTGACCAAGAGAGTTTTGATTTAGAAAGCCAATGGTCTGGGAAGTCATGTGATCAAGAAAAGGTTCATGACCTTTCCAATGACTCTATCACGTTTGCAAGCTCCAAAGAGGGCGAGAATAAGATTGATATGGAAAGTCAACAAGGGTCGGGATTGGATGATCTAGAAAGCTGTTATGGCCAGCTCAAAATGACTGATGATAGGAAGACTGATTTAAAAAAAGGGCAGCTGATGAAATTGGGAACCGAGAAAAGTTCTCTTGCCCCTGTTCAAAGTTCTACAACAAAAGTAGCCAGCAACAAAATGATTGATTTAGAAAGTGAGCGGCTTGGAATATTAGGTAATCTAGAAAGTTCCCAGGATGCCAATTTGCAAATGCCTCTTGCATTGCTCTTGCCAAAATCTCCGTCAGAGTCTTGGCTAAAGCGTACCTTGCCAACCATTTTTGCGAGGAATTCATCATCTCGATCTTCCCTTGCTGCGCGCATTGGTGCTAGCATTCCGATGGCGTCACTCCTTGACCCCAAGTGGGAGAACATTGTCAAAACCTCTAATGTTCAACATGGGCGTCTGCGATTTTCTGAGGTAATTTTCTACCCTTCTTCCTCTTTAGTTTACTTGCATACAAATTTAGTCTGTTTTATGTATTTTTATCTTATCAGGAACATCTGTCTCGCATACCGGAAGCTTAAAAATGTGGAATCCTTGTCCACATTCTGCGTAACAATAGCCTTGGTGGAAATGTCAACTATCTCGATGGGTTTAAAGGTGCTCAGATGTATATACATATTTTTGCTTCATATCTAAAACAAATTGCATATTCCAACCTGTTATACGGTATATAAAGTTCAACTGTATATCACGTGCCTTTTTTTTTTTTAATACATATTGTAATCTTCTTGTAAATCTCAGCAATTTTTTCAACTCAAAGTTTGCTCCTATTGTCCAAACTGTAATTATGGTTGTAATAAAGAGGAAATAAATGAACCTTTTTGATACGTTCATCATTTGCCATAATGCCACGCAGAATTGTCCCGATGTCTTCATTAACTTAGAGATTAATTGAATTTTCACACGCCTGGATTCTACTAATTCTCTTGCTTATTTTGTTAAAAATATCTAATGCTGAAGATCTCACGCACCCATGTAGAACTGACTTGTTCTGATGATTACGCATAATCGCCTTTTTCTACATTTTTTTTGGTCAAGAGGAATAAAGTGTTCTGTCTTGAGATGTTCTTTAGCAAATTCTACTTTGTTGAGTGTGTGAATAGTGAAGTGTTGGAAGGAACCGTAGTTGTGACTTTCGACATGGTTGTGGTAATCTGCATGGCGGGTTTATCCTGAAGTATGCGAATCACAAATACGTTTAATGACGATGATACGGTCTGTGCATTTGCAGAAGTGATCGGGCCACCCTTGCTGAAGAACATGATTGGTATTTGAAAATTTGTGGTCTTTGGGAAACTTTAGGTGTTCTTGTTTATGACCAGATCAAAACTCTGCTTTCTCTGGAAAGCGGAGTTTTGATCTGGTCATAAAGCAGTAGAAGTTGTTTTCTGGTTTGCATGATTCTTCCAGTTCATGATTATGTGAAGCTGTGATTCGTTCAGTGATGATATATAATTAATGGGCTTGTATTTATAAGAAGTTTCCATTATGCAATAACAATACTAGTAACGGTAGTAATTAGATTATTTCTTCGCTTCTTCCGAGTCCTACATGACATTACTTTTTACACAATCCTTCCAATTCCGTATTTAGCTAGTAATAGAAAAGCTAGAAGCAGAAAAAACATAAATTCTAAAGCGATATAAGGAATACTATTGTGTCAAGTGACCACCTTATTACATACACATACCACTACTAATAACACAACTGCTTGCCTAGTAAGAAATCAACTGTCCAACCCAAGTAGAATTCCTCCATTCTCTTCTTTAATAAATGAACCCAATGCCAGTCACGGCCTACACATTCTGCACCACAGTGGTCGCCCCAAGCCCCACATGTCATGCCTCCACAACCACCACCACAATTAAAACCGCTGCAGCCACCACCGCCGCTGCCATCTCCACCTCCACCTCCGCTGCCGCTGGCTCCTCCACCACCATGGTGGTGGTCGCCTTCTTGTTGCTGATGATCAACCAGCGGCATCCACACTGTGTTAGTTGTTGCTACAATAGCATCTAATGTTTCTTCTGTGTGGGGTTCTCCTCCATGAGGTTCATCGTCGGAATCTGAATCTTTTTTCTTGGGAGAATCACCAGAGGAGAGGCCACAAACAAATATCACCAATGATGTGGCCGCGAAGGACATGAACATCATGCAGAAAAAGAATATTATGCCCTCAAAGCTGTTTAGCCAGATGAGACTAGGTGCATTTCTTCCAGGGCTACCGTCTATTGCCGCAACAATGTCTCTTGCCGTTGTTCTTTCTTGTTGCTAGCTAGTTGCCCGAAAAGAGCTAACTATATATACTGTACAGATTACAGAATAACCTTTTCGTTTCTTTTCTTTCTTTTTTTGGGTAGAATACAGAACAATTTACTTGTGACTATGGTAGTTTCAGCTAGAATTAATTCAAACGACATGACTTATTTCCCCCTCACACTCGTTATTTACTTGCTTTACTTTGACCGGAGTGAGACAAGTTATAATAATAAATGCAGAAAAATAAAGTATTATTTAAATCGTACAAAGGAAAAGATTGCAATTACCAAATAAAAATAATAAATCGGTTATAGAAGAATGTAAATATCACAGGACACTATCCATGGGAGCTAAGGCAGGTAAAATTAAGAGAAAATTACATGTTATGTCACATGTTTAAAAGTTGTGTTTATTTATATCAAATTTAAAAAAATTGTGCCACACTATTATTTATATTGTATGTTAGGTTGTGCTAGAAATAAACATATATGACATTTATAAAATATAAATATTAAAAAAATACATTTATTGAAATTCTCCTAAAATTAATAGTTGACATGTGCTTGATGATTAGCATTGGTGTGAACCTATTCCCTCTGTTAATAGATCTAAAGAGACATGTAAATGATGTGCATTTTCGCATTATTTTGTGAGCTTAAAGCTCGAGGTTACCTTTTTTTTTTACCCTTTCTTTTTAATGAGATGATTCTTCTGTAAAGGAAGCCATCTTGCATGCAATTCCATGTAGCACATTGATCTTCATTGCATTTTGAAGCCCAGGCGTTAAAAATGTTGAATTATAGTCTCGAGCAAAATTGCATTAAGTATATTTTGAGAATATTACACTTGCAAATTCGGTTATCGTATGAAAAGAGGCACCATTTTGATTGCCCATAATTTTTTTAAAATAAAAAGGCATTCTTTACGTGAGTTTACTTAAAAAGTTAGAGAAAACACTACAATAAATTGGAGTTTACACAACTCTCATTAGACAACGGTTTAGTGTGAAATTGTCGTCTAAAGTCACACGGTATTTATTAGCTTCAAATGTTACGTGTTTTAGACGACAATTTCTCAAAAACTATCATTTAATGCTTAACTTTAGATGAGAGTTTTAAAGAAACCGTTGTCTACTGTATTTTATAATCCTACCCACTCGTTGACCTCCCTTTCTCTCGCTCTCACTCTCCTTCATCAGCTCTCTCAGTGCCGTTGACCTCCCTCTCCTTCTCTCTCCCTCCGTTATCCTCTCTCTCTTTCCATCATCCTCTTCTCCATCGTCGAGCTCCTAGTCCCACCTTGAAGCCCCACTGCAAACACCTGTTGCCACCATCGTCTTCTTCTCTCACTCTCCTTCAGGCCCGTCGCATCACCACCACTACGTTTCAATCCTGTGAAAGCCTCAGTTGCCTCCGCGAGCAATTAGAGCCCAAAGGTGTGTCTTTTTCTTCCTTTTTAATTTTTTTTGGTGTTTATTTTAATGGGAATTTGAGATTGGTTATTTGCAAGACTTTAGACAGTGATTATTTAAAGACTTTAGACAACAGTATTTTGCAAGACTTTAGATGAAGGTTTTCTATGAAATTGTTGTAATTCGTATTTATGTTTTTCTTTAGTTTTTATATTTAGAATTTGTGAACATACACATTGTAATTAGGACTTGGTTTTCTATGAAATTGTTGTAATTAGTATCTGGGTTTTGCTTTAGTTTTTATATTTAGAACTTGTGATGGACACATTGCAATTAAGACTTGGTAAATTAGTGTATTAGTTTTAGATTTATAAGTTTTAGTTTTCACATTATTAGTTTTTATATGTGAGTTTAAGTTTATAGTTTATTTTTATTATCATTATATTTTAGTTTCAAATATATGTTGATTATATATATATGTTTTGGAAATTTAATGTTTGTTTTTGTTTTATTGTCACGTTATTGTTAGTTTGGATTTACATGTTGGTTTTAGTTAAATGTTTATTTTAATTCTAATTATATATATATATTTTTGTTTTAATTATAAGTGTTATTGTTTAAGAATATTTCAAAATGTTGGGCAATGAATTCATTAATATGGCGGGAGAAATGACCAAAGAAGACGATGGCTATGAGCTCTGAAAAAGGGAGATATTTAGTTTGAATACGGATGGCAAAAGAAGAGCAACCTTGATGAAGAAAGTGTCAAGGTTGAGATCAAGGATATAAAAATACAAATTCGATGAAAAAGATCAAGCTCTTGGAAAAGAGGAGGATGAGCTCCAAAGCTATATTGGAGTTTTGGTTCGAGAGCATGTCCCTATAACAATAAAGGATTGGAGAGAGAAGAAGAATTAGGATAATGTGGAATGTGTATGGCAAGGTATTGTTGCGTTCGTCACTATTCCTGACACCATGAGGAAGAAGTTGATGAAAAATGCCGCTAAGATGGCCAAAGACTTAGGCACAACCTAAAGCATGAATTTATTCAAGGCCACGAAGATGACTCCAATGTGTTTAAGCTTCCTACAAAAGTAGCTAAAAATTATCCATCTATTATTTTTGACCTATAGAGGGATTTTGTGAGATACAAACTTAGTGAGGAGGGTATTGCTAAAACAAGCAAAAGAGATAAGTGCTAAGTACGATCTCGACCACTCAATGGGTCCTTAGAGATATTCGAAAGCAGAGCGTGAAAGGGTAAGTACAATTTCTTTATTTCATTTATATAAATATTTGTAATTTTCTTTACATAACTTAAACAACCTTACCTTTTAATATAAATGAGAATAAACAACACCACTACGCCTCCTCTTCTTCATGTTATTTAGAAGTTCATCTGATAAAAGAAGGATGGAACATTTAAAAATCCAAGATGCAAAAGGATTGGCTAAAAAATTGTAAGTTACATAAACTTTTTGACTTTTAGTATTTTAAATTTTGTGTTAACAGTGATTAATTTACATTAATTTTGTGATTAATAGGATAAGTATAATGAGCAAGCCTTCCAAGGCATGTTTCAATAGTAGGGGACGAGTGATATATTGATTGCCGCATTAGGCAATCCAGAACATTTAGGACGGGTGCACGGTCTGTGGCGTCCGGCCCGGGCGTACTCCCTCAAGCCTCCATAGGACCTACCTTGCGGGGCCCCTAGACTTATGGCTCTTATTGGTAGAGCCCTAGAGGGGACAATACGGATGAGTGGGCGGCGCGGGAATGGTCTACCAATAAGAGCCATAAGTCTAGGGGCCCCGCAAGGTGG
>CAMOHE010005289.1:0-36170 GCA_946598075.1 Artocarpus hirsutus
TCACTTTCATTTCCTTGCTTTAGTGTTCGTACCATCTCATTAATCATGAGATCATTAACATGATGCTTCCCTTGCGGAAGACTTAAGACCATCGATCACGTGGTCAAGTACCTCACATCTTAGAGGTTACTTTAACTTTACATTCATTACCTCATAACGTAGAGGCTGGTACGACACATTTCCTTTTGTCTTTACATTACTTTCTTATTAATTGAGTGAGCATGTCAAATGCAATCACATCATATGCAAAAACACTTGCAATTCATAGCTTGTACTATAAAATCTATTGCATAACGAATGCAACGTATTACATATCAAATGTATCATGTAATGCAATCACCATTTGCAAATCATAACATATACCCTAACACTTGTTGCATAACATATGCAACATACAATGCAATCACATCTTGCAAATCATAACATATATTCCAACACTTGTTGCATAACATATGCAACATATAATGTAATCACATTTTGCAAATCATAACATATATTTCGAAACTTAACTTAATGCATAACAATGCATCATAAAGCTTATTGCAAAACAAATGCAACTTGATACATAACAAATGCATCATAAAATTCATAACTTGATCTTTTAAAACATTATGCATTTTTCAAATGCAAGTAGACTTTAACATAGTATTTGCAAATTCATTGCAAACCTTACATTGAACTTTTAAGACTTTTGCATAATAAATGCAAACATACTTTAGAAACAACTTGCATAAAACTTGCAAGCTCATTTATAAACGTACAACAAAACATTTAAAAATCATTTACTTCATGCTGTAGGTGAGGTCTGAAACTTACCCGTACTATAGCACTAGCGTGCTCTATTCCTTTCCTGTCTCGTTCCTTTCTCATTCCTTTTCCTTTCGTTAGTCGGCTCCTGTGTCCTGATAATACGACAGCCGACTCATTAATAGTCTTTCTATTTATCAATCCACTCGATTGATAATAAAACGTAAGCATTAAACATTCCTTGTTAAATCTCTCGTCGCACATGACGGTTACGTTACTCAACGTATTACGAAACATTTTCCGTCTAATAACGTTATGCTAAATCGGAGTGTCCGGCTCCGTTCTAGCCTTTTTCGTATAAATGACGATTTTGCCCTTGATGGGTTTTTCGTCCATTTCGTGACTTAACCAAACTCATAACTTAACTTTAACATTTCCTTACATACATAACATGAAAAATCATAACTAAGAAACGTTTCCCGACATCGGGCGTTTCGGGTCCGTTTTTGTCATTTTTCATAAAATGACCATTTTGCCCTTGGTGTCATTTTCCTTCATTCTTTCCTTAACTGAGCTTAAAATCCTTAAAATTGAGCATCTATCACAATGCATTTAATACAGTACATAATGTAAGCGAGACTGTCACTTACTTGGACTCCGAGCTACGCGGGTCCGGCTGTACCTCGCTGTATCCACAATATATGAAGCATCCTCTACAGTGCTCCTCGAGCTACCATACATGGCTAGGAATGCTTCCTGGAGATCATACATTCTTGAACATGTCATTCTGGACTCCGATACTGCTGTTTGAATCGCCTCGATCCGCGTGCAGTTAGTACCAGACGATTTTCACCGGAGTGGAATTAGCTCGAACGGAGGACACTGTTGCGTTCAGAGCATCGAAACAAGTTGGGAGGCGGTCTCGGATCGTCGATCGGAGGCCCAGATCGCAAAATCCCAAAACAAGCATTCGTCGGCCGTTGACCGGCGTTGACTGCCGTTGACCGGCGGTTGACCGCCGTCAACTGGCTCGTTGGTAGCTGGGCCTGAGCCTACCCCCCCTAAATCGACCCTCCTGAGTCCATTAGTGGGGTCAATTTCATGAAATTCGGCATCCATCTGCTCCAATCGAAGCTGCCGTCGACGATGGAAATTGGTGGCTCCGATCACCGTTTTCCGGGGATGCTACCGTGAAATTGACTTGGGGAAAAGCTTCCCCAAGTCCCTCTGAGCATTTCCCCCATAGTGGGGTTGCTCGACGCTGCGTGGGACGGCCGTCCCACCTCCACCACGGCGGCGCTCCAAGGCGGAGGCCGTTCTCCGCCTTCCCGTGGTGGTTTCGGGAAATTGAAAGCTCCAAGAGCTTCCCCATGAGCCTCTGAACGTTTCCCCTTCAACAATTTGGGGCAACGAGGCCGGGAACGGCGAACCCGAGCTCCTCCACGGCGGCGGTGGCGGGCGGAGCTCGTTCTCCGGCAAGGGGCTGTTGAATCATGCAATTGATGTGGGGCTTCAGCTCACCGTCCCTCTCTGATCGTTTTGGCACGGGCGGTGCGCCTCACCGCCGCCGGGAACGGCGGTTCCCGCGGTGGTGCCACGGCGGCGACGGAGCTACTCCGTCGAGGCCGTTCCAGCTAGAATTGAGCTGAAAACTTGGTACCATCTTGCTCCTCTCTTCACCCTGAGTCCATAGAGACCAAAATCACCTCGATTGGTGGTCGAACGGCGAAGATATCAGCTCGGGAAATTTGGCTTCCACCGCCACTTTGGGCGGCGCGTGCGCCTTCCTCCGGCATCATTTCGGGTTGCTCGGCACACCGTTGAGCTCAGCTCGTCGAGATCTTTCTAACGGTGTGGGAGGTGTCGAAAACGGAGCTCAAAATCTCAAAGTCACTTTTGTGTGAGGAGAGAGAAAGTAGAGAGAGAAAGAAGAGAGACAAAGTGTCGAGATAATCCTCGAATTTCCCTTTTTTTTCTTTTTTTTTTTCTCTCTTTGCTTTTATATGAAGAAGTGTGAAAAACACTTTTTACACAGTCCAATTCTATACTGTGTGACTTTACAGCAGTCCAATTCTTACACTACATTACTTTTACAGTGTAATTTTTATACTGTATAATTTCATCAGTGTATTTTCCTTACACTATATTATTCCAATACCGTATAATTTCCATGTTATTATACGATATTCTTCCTTAATTAGCACTTTCATCTCAATTTAATCCTTAATTTAATGCATTTCCAGTGCATTAAAATTTCGGGTTGTTACACTTTGGAACCTTCATTTAATTACAAAAATACCATTTAGCATTATTAGACTTGAAGTCTCTAAAAGAGACTTGATTGTCATCTGCTCCTATCCCTTTTGTTTTCTCTTTTTTTTTTTTCTTTTCCTTTTCCTTCTTCTTCTCTTACTCTCATCTCTTTCTTTTTCTCCTTGCTTTTCATCTTCTCTCTTCTCTTTCTTACTTCCATGGTAGCTCAATCAAGGGAGATCCAAGAAGAAAATCAAATAACACTTTCAAGCTATTTTCTTACCAGATTCACAAAACAAAAATAAAGGATTTTTGCAAGCAAAATTACTAATTTTCTTCAAGCTTGAGATAAGGTTTTTTAAGCTAAAGCTTTGATTTAAATTTGTGTTTTAGCTTGAAATTCGTGAAAAATATGTGTTTGATGTTTGTAGGTAACTACATAATGTTTTTGGAAGCTTGATTTACATATATCTTTGTTTAAAATGAGTTTTTGAACTAGTTTTGAAAAGTTTTGATTTTTGGTTTAGATTTGTATGTTGAGCATGAAATTTTTAAAAAAGATGATCTATATATGTTTAAGTGTGATATTTCATAGTTTTATGTATTTCTTATGTCCTAGAAGTTGATAAAAATGGTCGGATTGAATTGTAAAGTTTGAAACCTTCGAAAATGAAAAACTGGATTTCTAGAAATTCTTTTGTTGGTAGGCTAGACTTCTCAATCAACAAGCCAAACCCTGCAAATCCGCAGACCAAACTCTGCCAAATCAGTAGGTTGAACCTTATAAATCGACAGACTAAACCTTATAGATCAATAGGCCGGAAGAGAGGTCAGAAATGTGTAGTTTAATAGGTAGGCCGATCGGGCAGTTTAAACTCATATGTTTTTCATCATTTTGTATTACAAAATGTTCTAAGGATTTTATATTAATGATTATAACACACTAATAAGAATAGAGGCTAAATTAACATGATTATAGATTAGGAATTAAGTTAAAGTATGGTTGCTTTATATGTCGTAGGATAATAAAGGACTTGGAACTTACATGGTCAACTTGATATCGTGAGTTGGAAGTTATCAGCATAGCATTCCCCAAAAAGTAAGGAATCTAGTACCTATTTTTTGTGAGGTTTTATGAAACTAAAATTGGTTCCTTATATTGCAAGTTATATATATATATATATATATATATATATGTCAAACTATTATTATATGGTTGTCACTTATGAAACAATAACATGAACTTGTCATGTAATGTATAGCGAGCAGTAAACTGATTTGACATGTATTGAATAACTTGAGAAGCATGATTAGGAAATATAGTCTATACATAACAATAGTTATTATGAGAGGAATAGTAAGACACGAAGAGGGCAGCAGTTACGTCCTTAAGCACAAATACCTTAAAAGGTAAAATAAGAGGAAGGTGATGATGCTTACTCAGGTCAAAGGTCTCAGAACGCATTGTATAGGAATCGACTTGGTCAGGATCCGAAGGACTTGATGTCCCCTCACTGGACACCTTTGGAATGATTGTAGAGTGGTCAAACACGCCTATTTAGGTTTCGTTAAGTTGAGTGATATGATACTCTATTGCACGATGGATACAGATGAGCATTATTAAATCCAGAACTAATATGTGTATATATATATATATATATGTTGAAACTTGGTAAGAATAATCATACGATATCCACCAGAAATGAACGTAATAATATTGATGAATAATGTTGAGAATTAACTAACTATGCAAGTATTAATGTGACAATGATAAAAACCTAAAAGTGAGTAATAGTTTTCCCTACTGAGCATGTTGTAGCTTATTTTCTTTTATTTTCAGGACTCACAAAGTGCGAGGTGGTGATGAAAAACATAGTTAAGAAAGTTATGTAACTATACTCAATTGAAATCTCTTCGTTTATTAAGAATGTTCTTTATGATAATGTACGCATTGTATGTTATTATCTGTGACTGTGTTAAGATGCATTGATGGTTGAAATGATGATTATGATTGTTTTATATTATTAAATTAAATGTGCTATATTAAACTGTGTTTTATTTGTTGTTTATATTTTTATTTTGATTTGAGAGTTTTCATTTAAATTTCAAGCAAATTTGTTTTGAAGTTTTATTTTTTTATCTTTATTTAATTTATTTAAAAACTGTTAACCCTTACTTAAGATTGTTATATGCTATCCGTTAAATCTTGTGGGAAATTTACTATAAAATATATAATTACAGCAAATTTTGCATATGATATTTCACCATTTAAAAATCAACATTTAATTCCAAAACTGTCATGATTATAATTAACACTCTAAAAAGTTCTCAAACACACCAATTATTGCTTCTCCAGATCAGTATTCAAAGTCTAATTTGTTGCACTTTACTCTCCTTCATTAACGGAAAATAATAAAAAAAATAAAAGAAACCCAAATCTGTGTGGAACGTGGGAAGTCGTTTACCAGGAGCCAATATATGTTAAAAAAAAAATGTGAAACTTTCAGACGAAGTTTTTACATACTCTCCCTCCAATATGTTATTAAAAACCTTGCTCGTCTTGTATATCGGTATACATAAAAAGGAAAGTATAGAAAACAAGATCAGTATGAACTTGTCTGGAATTACTTAAAAAAAAAACTGTTTTGGCTTATTTATTCTTAAAGTTGTTTTTTTGACAA
Source organism: Artocarpus hirsutus (assembly GCA_946598075.1). Taxonomy (NCBI): domain Eukaryota; kingdom Viridiplantae; phylum Streptophyta; class Magnoliopsida; order Rosales; family Moraceae; genus Artocarpus; species Artocarpus hirsutus. The sequence goes on from CAMOHE010005289.1 coordinate 5,682, forward strand.
GTTTGAATAGACTTTAGAAGAAGCCAAAAGCACTTTTAGGAGATGCCAACTGTTTGGTGTTTATGAAAAGATTTATGATTTATATTTTTGGCCTTATATTTAAGAATAACAAATTAAGGATTTCATTTATATATTTAAATTATGCTTTTTTATACCCATAAGAGCTTTAGACTTATTTAATCAAATATATTTAAAAGCTTTTTTTAAATCAAAAAGCACTTTACCATATATTATTCAAACATGAAATTAAAAAGTTTAGCTTATTACAAATAGTATAGCGTTGGTTTGAAAAGAACATGAGCGTGATTTGTTATATTTAAAGTTTATGAGTTAAAATAAGATAAGTTGTATAATTTAGGGGCTAAAAGTGAAACTGTTGGCTCAATTATGTTAACATTTGATTGTTTTGATAACAAAAGGGTCAAAATGAGATCAGTTAAATAGTTTAAAAGTATGATTTGTTATATCTTAAAATTCAAGGGCTAAAACTAAACAAATTGTATGATTTAAGGACCAAAAGTAAAATTACCCTTTAGATTAAGTAAGATGACTACAATTTAACGGATTTGAAAGAAAATTCAATAATAAAAGCTGTTTTCTATTAATAGCGTTTTTTATACTTTAATATTGGACTGCAGAATCATCGCATAAGCCGGTTTTTTAGTGAGATAAACAACTGAGAGCCCTTCCACACAAGGAAAATTTTTGTCGTTTATTTCCTTCATGGAACAGCATGCTGCTAAACTTTTGCTGTCGTTCAATTGTGAATAACATGTAGAGGATGTTTGATAAAGTTAATTAAAACTAATTTTTTAGTTATAAATAGTTAGTTAAAGCTAATTTTTTTGTTATAAATAGTGTAAACCGTTCACATGTTATAGTAAAAAGAGAAAAATTTTATATAATATAAAGCTTTCATATGTTACACTGTCTTGAATTAGCTTACCCAATGTTTGGTTGAATGGTGAGAATCGTGGTTTCCATCACAAACTCAGTTATAAACAGTATAAAATTTTTACATACTAAAATAACAATAAAAAAATTATTATAATATAAAGTTCTCATATATTACAATAAAAATGATTCTAACTATTGATTTTCACCCTCCTTTTAAATACCCTCTTAGGCGTCGTTTTCACCGCATGCCGTTTTATGCTACAAGTCTGGTGCTGTAATGTGCAAAAAATCCTAGGATTTTTCTGTTGTTGAAGGCTGAAAGTTTATTGTCTTTTATGACAGAAAATCTGCATTTTTTTTTTTTTTTTGGTAGAAATCTTTTTATTTCAAAACCCGCCCAAAAACGAAAAAAAAAAAGTTAAACGCGAGTTTCCTTCCCGCCAGGTCATCGATCCGCACGAATCGCAAAAAATTGACGGCAAACGTTAAAACACAAAATTCCAACAGTCCTGGTTGCCCGCTTCCCCGCCCCAAATTTCAAAATGGCGCGCAGACAGCCAAAAATCAGTGCCACGTCATCGATCCGAGACAGCGATCCGCACAAGAGCCACAAACTCAATTAAAGCCGTCGATTGCTCGAAACAAATCGACGGTCCACAATCATCGTTCTCCTCGCGCCCCATTTTCAAAACTAAATATAAATCCTCTCCTCACCCTCCATCGATCACCACCGCCAACAAAATCCTTCGATCACTGCAAACCCTAGCTTTTACATTCTCCGAAAACACTCTTGTCCAATCCTCCAATGGCTCGTACCAAGCAAACCGCTCGCAAGTCCACAGGCGGCAAGGCGCCGAGGAAGCAGCTGGCGACGAAGGCCGCTCGTAAGTCGGCTCCGGCCACCGGCGGAGTTAAGAAACCTCACAGGTTCAGGCCCGGAACCGTGGCGCTCCGTGAGATTAGGAAGTACCAGAAGAGCACCGAGCTTCTCATCAGGAAGCTTCCTTTCCAGAGACTTGTCCGTGAGATCGCTCAGGACTTCAAGACCGATCTCCGATTCCAGAGCTCCGCGGTCGCCGCTCTCCAGGAGGCCGCCGAGGCCTACCTCGTCGGTCTCTTCGAGGACACCAACCTCTGCGCCATTCACGCCAAGAGAGTCACTATCATGCCCAAGGATATTCAGCTCGCCAGGCGTATCAGAGGCGAACGCGCTTGAGTTTGAATTTGGGGCTTTCTCTGTATAGAAGAAGCAGTTGGGAATGGTGTGATGTACGAAATGTGATTTTATTGCTGTTTAGGATTTGGAATTAGTAGAAATTTGAATGCAAGCGTTAACCCTTTCGTTAATGAAAATTCATGTTTAGCTCACTGTTTGGTTTAGAGTTTCTGCTTATATTTTTGTGGTATTATGCTTAGCAATACAACTGAATTTTTGGAGTTTTAATTAGCCCTTCAAATTGACCATGTATACCAATGAGGAGAATCCGTGAGAAAGTGAGTGGAACCTTCCAAATATGAATCTTCTCACTGATTTCCTAGTAAGTTTATCTTCTAATGAAGTAATAGTATGCAACACTATTTGGCCTGTGCCCCAATAAAGGTAAATAAGTTCAATGAGCTGTTCTCTGCTCAAAAGTTATTCTTTGTAATCAAGTGGTTTATTTCTGTGAAGGCTCGCTTATTTGTTGCCTGGTTCAATGCTCCACAAATGTCTATGGCTATGACACCAAGCATACCCAATGTCGTAGGAACGTTTTCTGCCACTATTGGCATGATCTGCTTGTTCGGTGGTTCCTTTTCTGAGTACCAATTCGAGGATGTTGCAAAATTGAAAGTCGTGCTTTCTACCGTGTTGTATCTGTTTGTGTTTTGTTATACAAGGCTTGGAGGCGTAATGATGTCTTTGTAAAGGCATGTCATAAGCATTTTTCTCATCACGGCTGTGGTAAGGTTTCTTTTCTTAGGGTGTACTTCTACCTTGAATTGCTTGATCAAGTATCCTAGATTTAACATTCGCTCGAAATATGCAAATTGTTGTGTTGAGCAAGAAAAGAGAGTATCCTACAGAAGCCACTGAGGAAAGCAGTGTTTTTTGTGGTTTGGAGTTTTTCTTTTGATTACGTTACATTTTGCTTAGCAAGTACAACATTGCCGACCTGGAAACTTTACAAGAGTCGAGCTTGGACATTGTGGCTATGAAACTAAATGGCATTTTCATTCAGAATCTAATTAAAATCATTTTGGCGATAAGCATTTTTTCACAGCTGTAATTTGCCTAGCACCTGCCAAGGGACTTGTGGTCTTCCATATATTTTCCTATTTTTTTAATGGCTCAAAAAAACTGCTTGTCATTTTCAAAGAACAAAAAACAAAAAAAATCTGCCTGTCGTTTCATCTCACAAGTCACGTTTCATCTCTACAAGGGTGTTTGGTAGTGTTGGGAACCATCCAATTCTCACCACAAACTCAGTTATAAACAGTAAAAAGTTCTCACATGTTACAGTAATAATAAAAAAAATTACTACAGTGTAAAACTCTCATATGCTACAATAAAAGTGGTTTCTATTACTGGTTTTCACCACCCACGTAGTAGTAAAGTAATCTTGCCTAAAAAGAACCCATTAAAGTACGATGATCTAAAATTTTATTTGATTTAGCTCAAAAAGTTATTTATGGTTAAAAATATAATTATGAGAATTTTTTTAGAGTTTATAGTGATAGCAAAAAAATCTAACCAATTTCTTGTTGGTACGGTATAAACTTATTGTAGTAGGATTATGCTATTTTATATTTGTATTATTTTCAACTTTTTTTGTATAATTTTCAAGATATAGTAGATTTGTTTCTCCTTTATTCATAGTTTTTTTTTTCTATTTAAGGTTTTCTATTTATATTTATATTTATATTTTTTCTGTTTTACGTTTTCTACTACCTATTTTTTGTTTATTTTCTACAGTACCTCTAGTCATGGTTTGCATCTCCATGTAGATATAATAATAATAATAATAATAACAGGATGTTGGCAGTGGCAAAATGACAAGCACAAGAAAACATGGATAGGGATCACTTTGCAATCCCACATGTGTTGGAATCTGAGCTCTTCCTTAATGGCTACTATGGACGTAAATATTAGCTAAATTTCAAAAATTTTGATGAAAATTTTGAAAATTTTAAGGTATCAAAATATTTTTCTATTGTAATATTGATTTCAATAAAATATCAGAGAAATATTAGAAATATTGGTAAACATCGGTAAAAATATCGATATTAGAAAATATGTAGTATATTTTGTATAAAATTTCAATACATATCATAAAAATTTAGACCAAACTTTAGAAATATCAAAAATTATAAAATTTAATGGATTTTTTTCTTTTTAAATAATTTATTAGTATTTTATACTTTCAATGAATGAATATTTGTCTTATACATGTTAAGAGTACTAATATTGGATGAAGATAATATCTCAATGAGTTTACAACCAATGAATTTAGGATTCAATTATAGCAATTCCTCCACTGAGATTCCCTATGCTTATTACTATACATTTAGTACTTTGAAAACTATGATAATTATAAGTTTTTGAATTATACTTATCCGAGCATACCATAATCATTTCAGGCAAATAATTGGGAGAACTAATAGTTTCTTATTTGTGGAAATACAGTGAGAAGAAGTCAACAAACTTACATGTGACATATTTATAACTATATTTAACACTACTCAAATAACCTACATGTGGCATCAATATTGTTTGAATTAAGATGGAATCCTAATCATATTTGAGCCTAATAAAACTTTCTTTTGATTGATAAATCTAATATGTATAGAGTTTATTATACAAATAATGTTTATTTGTATTTCTTTTTAATATTTATTATATATTAAAGTATTAGAGATATATTTAATATAAAATTTTTGTAATTTTGATAATTTTTATTGAAATTGCCACTGATATTGATTTTTTTTTGAAATTTTTATAAATTTAAAGTATCAATATTTTTACTAATATTGATATTTTCAAGTGAAAAAACGAAAAAAAAAAACACTTGTATTGAATAGGATAGCGTCTTTTAGTAATGACTGTTTGTGTTGTGCCATACGGTCGGTAAATTTGTTGGGCAGAAAATAAAATGTGTGGGCCTTGGACTTTTAAAGTATATCTCTCTTGAAAATCGAGTTCCATATTTTCTTCCTATATCTTCTTCAACCTTCAGTACTTTATGCTTTTACTTATTGCATTGCTCAAGCTGGTTTGGTGTTTGAGGAGATCATGGATTTATTTCAAGGCCAAGGATCCAATGAGTTGTTCCAAGCACAATCTCATTTGTACAAGCATGTGCTATGCTTTATAAGTTCCATGTCTCTCAAATGCATAGTACCAAACTGTAGTTTTTTGAGAGAGAAATAATCTTTACTGTCATTAGAAGGATTGTGCATGGCTTTATATAGTGTTACATAGCTAATGGGAAAACAAATCCTAGTAAGATTCCATAATTGACTCTGAAAACAAATCCTAATGAGATTCCATAATTGACTCTATACTTAATTTAGGCAGTCTAACATTAGGTAACTAAATGTCTAACTATGCAACAAAGTAGTCAATTTCCAACAATTATAATTAATGTACATGTTTCACAATCCCTAGAATAACTTTATTAGCTCCTACAAATCCAACACCCCTCTCAAGTTGGTGCATATATATTAATCATACCTAATTTGCTTATAAGAAGATCAAAATTAGGCCTAAATAACCCCTTGGTGAGAATATCTGCCATTTGTTGCATAGTAGGGACAAAGGGCATGCAAATAGCCCCACAAGCAATCTTCTCTTTGATGAAGTGTCTGTCAATTTTTACGTGTTTCGTACAGTCACGTTGTACTGGATTTTGTGCAATGTTGATAGTAGCTTTGTTATCACAATGTAGCTTCATTGGCGTGTTTATCAGCATCTTTAGCTTCTTGAGAATTCTTTCCACCCATAGCATCTCACAAACTACGTTAGCTATAGCTCTGTATTATGCTTCAGCGCTGCTCTTGGCAACTATATTTTGTTTTGTTTGCTTCTCCTTGTGACCAGGTTTCCCTAAACATAAGTACAATATCTTGACATGGATCTCCTATCAGTAACTGACCTTGCCCAGTTAGCATCAGTGTATGCCTAAATGCTCTGTTGTAGGGTCTTCTGCAAAAGTAAACCTTTGCCTGGAGTGCCTTTTAAAAATCGAAGAATCCTATGAACTGTTTCAAAGTGTTTCTCATAAGGCGAATGCATAAATTGGCTAACCAAACTTATAGCAAAAGCAATATTTGATTATGTATAGATAAGTAGATCAATTTCCGCACTAATTTTTGATATCGAGTTGTATTTACTGGATCACCTTCCTTGTCGTCTCTAAGTTTCTGATTGGGATCAATTGGAGAGTCTATTGGCCTACAGCTGCTCATCTTAGTCTCCTTAAGAAGATCAAGAACATACTTTTGTTGGGAGACAACAATTCCCTTCTTTGATCTTGCAACTTCTATATCGAGAAAGTATCTCATAGGTCCTAAGTCTTTAAACTCAAATGTTAGGAAGAGGGAAGTTTTCAACAGGTTTATCTCAAATACATAATCTCCGGTGAGAATTATATCATCTATATACACAATCAACACAACTATTTTCCCATCTTGTGAATAATGAACATTGTATGATCACCTTGCTCTTGAGTCTACCCTTGACTTTTGATGAACTGATTAAATTTCTCAAACCAAGCTCTTGGCGACTGTTTTAACCCATATAAAGATTTCTTTAGTTTACACACCTTTATACTAAACTTTTCATCAAATTGTGGAGGTGCATCCATGTACACTTATTCCTCTAAGTCTTTATTGAAAAATGCATTCTTAACATCCAACTGCTGTAGAAGCCAATCAAGGTTAGCAGCAAGTGACAAAAGAACTCTTATGGTATTAAAGAACTCTTATGGTATTTAGTTTTGCAACTGGAGCGAAAGTTTCTAGGCAGTCATTGCCGCAGGTTTGAGTGAATCCCTTGGCAACCAATCATGCTTTGTATTGTTCTAGGGAACCATCAGAGTTATACTTGACAGTAAACACCGAATTGCACCCTACAGTTGTCTTTCCTCCCGGCAGATCTACTATCTCCCATGTGTTGTTCTTCTTAAGAGCCATTATTTCCTCTAAAATAGCCTCCTTCCACTCAAGGACTTTTAGAGCATTCTGCACACTATTAGGAATCTCCATGTAGGACAACTGTGAGGTAAAAACACAAAAGAGAGGTGAAAGGTTTTTGTAAGACACATAATGGGATAAGGGATGTTGGGTACAGGACCATATACCCTTTCGGTGTGCGATGGAAAGGATGGAATTATTCGACTTAGAATTGGTACTTAGCTCAGCTACTAGACTAGGAGACGCAGAATTTGAAGATGAAGTAGGTTGAGCATTTTGTGGAGACTCGTAAGAGCATTACCTGGGGGAATCACGGATTCTAGACAGTGCAAGGGATTGGAAGGTCTGTTCTTTTGAGTTGCCTTCCGTCTGTAATAGACAATGTTAAATGGTTTCAACCATGTAGCTCTCTTGTTAAAAATCATGGAGTCATAATCATCATGAGATGGCACAGTAGAAGAACCTACATTCTTAGTATTTAAGACACCCAGTCTACTTGCATTCGGTAAAAGACATCTGAATTTCAGGTAGAATGGTCGGGTTTTTAGGTAGAATGGTCAAGATGGGAGGATAATTATTTTGACTATCTTCTAGTAGAATAGTCAAGGTGAAAGGAGAATTATTTTGAGTATCTTCATTTTGAAAAAGGTCATCACCGATTTGAAAAACATCATTATCATTTTGAAAACATCCTCATCATGAGACATCGAATCTTCAGTTTGGTTCCTCTTGAAGATAAGGCATGAAATATGAATGTAATTCAAAAAACGTAACATCCATGGTAACAAACATTTTTTTTGAAAATAGGATCAAAGCATTTATACCCTTTTTGATTAGAAGCGTAGCTAACAAACACACATTTTGTGGCTCGAGGCTCAAGTTTTTCACGATTATGATTATGAATGTGAATAAATATGGTACAACCATATATCTTTAAGGGTAAAGAAGAAGATAGTCTATTTGTAGGATAAATTTAAAAAAAAAAAACACATCAAGAGGTGTTTCAAAGTACAAAACTCTATTAGGCATCCGATTTATAAGATATGTAGTAGTAAGAACCGTTTCCCCCCAAAGATATTTAGGTACCTGATTAGCAAAAAGTAAGGCTTGAGCTACTTTTGATAGGCGTTTGTTTTTTCTTTCAGCGAAACCATTCTATTGTGGAGTATTAATGCAAGAACTTGGGTGAATAAATCCTTTTTCAAGGAAAAAATGACTCAAACACTTTTTCAAATATTCGCGACCATTATCACTTCATAAAATTTGAATGGGTTTTTGAAATTGTGTTTGTGTTATAGTATACAAATTTTTGAAACTTTCTTCTACTTCAAAATTTTCTTTCATAAAATAAAGCCAACTTAATCTTCTGTGATCATCGATAAAAATTTCAAACCAATTTTACTGGAAAATATAGATGTTCGACATAGAACCTGGGTATCATTATGGATCATAGTAAATGGTGTGATTGGTTTTTAAGGTTGAACAAAGAAAGATGCATGATGATGTTTAGCAAACTAACATACTTCGTATTGAAATGAAGATGGATTTTTATTCCGGAATAGATTTAGAAACAAGTGTTTAAATACTGAAAATTAGGATGGCCTAGTCTGTAATGCCATAACATAATATTACTATCCTTGAAAGCAAAAGTAAAATTTAAACAAGTATTTTTACATCGTCCATTCAAGTCAAATCCATCTTCAAAGTAGTAAAGTCTATCCTTTTCCCTAGCACTGCCAATCATCCTCCCTGTGGATAAGATGTATAAAAATTAGCTTGACATTTTTAATCAGAAGTGATTTTGCTAATGGACAACAAATTACAAGACAAACTTGGGACATGAAGAACATCATGAAGAATTAACAAGGAAGTAAGTATGACTATTTCTTTCCCAGCAATGACCGAGAGTAAACCATCATCAAGCTTGACCTTTTTATTGCTTGCACATGGACTATAAGATGAGAACAACTTGGAGCAACCAGTCATATGATCAGTTGCACCTGAATCAATGATCCACTAACCAACAGAATTACGAATGATACTAAAAAATTCAGTGGTTAGAGAATTACCTTTTTGAGCCACAAAACAAGATTGGGTCAAAGACAATTTTAGAGGTTGGAATAATTTGTATAGGTGTTCTAATTGCTTATTGATGAAAAAGACTGCCTCCGAGTTGGTAGAAAACTCTTGATGATTTTCAGTTATGGCTTGGTAGGCTTGATCATTGCGTTTGGACTTTGTCTTCCAGTTTGTTGGTTTATTATGCAGTTTCCAACAACTCTCTTTCGTATGCCACTGTTTTTTGCAAAGTTCGCACAATGGCTTCATAAGACAATCTTTTTCAGAGTCGATACCTCTGGATACAAAGGCCGAGCCTTTAGTTTCTAGGTTGGGAATGGTTTCTTTGTTGTGTAGCATCGTTTTCCTCCGTGCTTTTCATGTCTCACTTCAAAAGACACCTCCCGAATAGGAGAAAGGGTTTTCTCCCAAGAATGCGGCCTCAGACTTCATCCAAACTCCGATTAAGGCCAGCTAAAAATGTGTAGACCCCGTTATTTTCCTCTCTCTTCTTGTGATGGGTGTAGTCATTTGAATTCTCCCAAACATCATCATAGCATTGATCAAGCTCTTGCCATAATGTCACCAATTCATTGTAATAAGTGGTGACGTCATGGTCATTTTGCTTAGATTGCCAAAGTTGGGTTTTTAACTCAAATATTTGAGAAGGATTTTCAAGATCTGAGTAACGTTCATGAACAACTTCCTACACGTCTCGACTAGTAGGAAGAAATAGACGTGGCTTCCCAATGGCTGGCTCCATTGAATTGATGAGCCAAGCAATAACAAGGGAGTTCTTGGACTGCCATTTTTTCAGGTGAGGATATCCTATAAACAGGTTTAGTTGTCTCACCAGTCAAATGTTTGATTTTGTCCCTGCCATTGATAGCCAACTTCATAGATTGAGCCCACTCAAGGTAATTCTGCCCATTGAGTTTCATAGCTGTAAGTTGTAAGGTGGAATTTTGTGAATAAAAATCTACATAACTAGGGATAGAAGAAGCTGTAGAGGTAGGATGGCTGATTTCGAAAGAATCTGAGGAGATGGTGGGGTTATGTTTTGCCCCGGTCATAGTTGCCTTATAGGCCATTGTGAAGGAAAAAGAAAAACAAGGTGGCTTTGGTACCATGAAGTTTTTAGAGAGAGAAACAATCACTATTGTCATTAGAAGGATTATACATGATTTTATACAGTGTTACATAGTTAATGGGAAAAAAAAATTCTAATGGAATTTCATAATTGACTCTATACCTAATTTAGACAGCTTAACATTAGGTAACTAAAAGTCTAACTATGCAGCAAAGTAGTCAATTTTCAACGACTATAATTAGTACACATGTTTCACAATCCCTAAAATAGGCTTATTAGCTCGTACAAATCCAACACAGACATAATCAACAGCCATGGCCAACTCATCACTCTCTCTGACTTGATCTCTGCCCTCGATATTCACCCAACAAAAGCCGGATTTATCCACCATCTCATGCGCCCGTTGGTACACCATGACTTTTTTACTTCAACAAAAGTTGGCCAAATGAAGAAGAAACATGCGATCTGATCCCCTCTTCTAGACTACTCCTGAAAGATATAATCCCTTCCATGTCACCTTTTGTTGTGTCAGTGCTTGATCCAGCGTTCATTACTCTCTGCCATTTGCTGGGAAACTGGTTTCGAAAGGAAAAGAAGATGACACTTTTTGAGTCAGCACATGGAATGAGCTTTTGGGCCTATGGAAACAAGAATTCTTACTTCAACCATCATTTCAATCATGCAATGGCTGGTGACTCTGGGATGATGAACATGGTTGTTAAAGACTGCAAGCCGGTTTTCGAGGGACCAAGTTGTTTCGTCGACTTAGGCCGCGAAAAGGGAACAATCTCCAAGATCATCATTGAGGCATTCTCTCATGTGGAAATGCACCGTCCTTGATTTGCCCCCATGTGGCTGCTAATTTGCCAGACACTGACAACTTGAAGTTTATTGGAGGCTACATGTTTCAAGATATCCCTTCAGCTGATGCAATTTTACTCAAGGCACATGTTTTCCCTTTTGATCACTCACTGGATTTTAAGGACTTGTTATAAGATGTATAGAAAGTGAATGATTGTCATTTTGACCTGTCGATGATGATTTTGTTTACCGGAAGAGAAAGAATTGAGAGAGATTGGGAAAAGCTCGTCTTAGAGGCTGGTTTTAGTCACTACAAGATGACGCCCTTGTTAGGTTTAAGGTCATTAATTGAAGTTTTTCCTCAGAAACAAACTTATATTTTAACATGCATGCTACTCTGAATGAATTATGTATTTCATTAGTGAAAGTTGTGTATGTGAGATTTCGTTTCATTTGTATGGTGTATCAAAGCTAAATGGTTGTCGTGGTCGTCGTCGTTGTTTTTTTTTTTTTTTTTTAATGCATGGCTTAATTGAAAAGTCTAATTAGTCACAAATTTTACTACATTTTTTTTAAAATTTTTTCCCCATGATTCAGGACAACTTTCCTTCATCTAAACCTTCAAAGTTGCAATGGCCAATGGGTTTTTCTTGGTGAAACATCCCAAGCTAATGAAAAAAAATGGAATTTCCAAGTGATGAAACTGCACGAAAGAACAATGAAAATATTGAGTATCGTCCATGAGAATGACATTTTAAAGACTTTAACACAAGTAACCATCACAGATTACGGATGTGGATGTGGATGTGGATGTAAAAGGGATGAATGGTTGGATGGGGGCCTATATCTTGGGTGGATTGGTTGTCGGCCACTTGGGTTGGATTTATGGTTGGATGGGGGCCTATATCTTGGGTGGATTGGTTGTCGGCCACTTGGGTTGGATTTTTCTTGTTCTTTTCTTTTTCTTTTTCTTTTATCCTTTATTGGGTTATTTTTCTCTTTGTATTCTTTATTTTGGGCTTATTCAAACTTTATAATACACAAATTTATACATTTTATTTTGTCTTCACCTTCAAATTAAAAAATAAAAAACTTTAAAAGCTTAAAAAATTATTTTGGACTTAAAAAATATATAAATTACCCTATGAATAGTGTTTTTTGTGTTTTTACTTTTTTTTTTTAAAAACTTTTAATTATTTCTCCTTTATTTAAAGATAATTTAATCATTTAAAGATCAAATCAATAATAAACAAAGATAAAGTATATATTTACGTATTAAATTTAATTTAAAAATATATATTCAACAAAATAAAAGACAAAAGTATAGTTTTTAAATTAATTTAAAAGAAAGAGTATAAAAGAATAAATATTCTTTCCTTATTTTTAATGTTTGAGAAAAGGACTTTGGTGGTTGAGAATCACCGATTCTCTCAAAACTCGACAATAATTCAATGTTAAGAATATATATATATATATATATATATATCGAATTTGTCTCGCCGATCAAAGGGGTGATCTATAAGATTACCACCTGTCATCTACCAGACGCTGATCAGGGGCGACCATTGCGGTAGCTAGTGGCTGTGCTTGTTGCTTGAGATCAATTTAGAAGATTATTTTTCGGTAATATATTAGATCGTTTTTTATATTCAACAGTTGATGGGCGGCCATGGCTCCGATCATTGGAGAGTTATCGAGCATAATATTATTTTAGAAAATTATACAAATAACACAATTTTAATTTTTAATGTAAGTAAATAACATATTTTTAAAAATATTAAAATAAATAGTATTTTTAGCATTATGTACTATTTTTAAACACTTAAATTTTTAATTTTACTCTTTATTTTCTTCTTTTTCTTCTTCTCTGTCTTTTGGTTTTTGTTTTTTATTATCTCGGTGTTACTTCGTGTTTCTCTCTACATCATTTTATATAAAAATAAATTTTGCTCAAATCAATCAAGCTATTTACTAAACATTGCAATATTTTGATCTATTTATTTTTATTCCCAATAAATAATGGCCAAATACCTTCCTTCTTCTTATTTATGATTTTTTAGATTTTTTTTAATTTATTTTCCACACAATATTCTAGGATGCTAAAGTTGGCTTCGCTGACTTGATTCCCTGAATCTTTGAGATGTTTCCATTTAAATTACTTTGGTATGTTCTTTAAATCCATAGAGTATTTGGCGTATCAGTTTCAACCAAAACTTTTAGATACTATAATGTAAAGCTCTCACATGTTACAGTATTAGAAAAAAAAAAAAAACTATAATGAAAAGATTCGTTTAGTGCACAGGTTTACTTTTAGATACTATAGTGTAAAGCTCTCACATGCTACAGTATTAGGAAAAAAAAAGTAAACTACAATGAAAGGATTCATTTAGTACACAGGTTTAAAATGGTGTGGTTTTGAATTTTATGGTTTGAACTAGTAGTTTTGAACTATGTGGTTTAAACAATTATGTTGAATTGACGTTTGAAATGTAAATATTTAAAACAAGAATAAAATGTTACATCAACTTCAAAAAGAGAACTAGGGTCCGTTTGGTTAAGAGATTTAAATTAGTGATTTTATTTAAGTTAGTGTGATTTGAATTAGGATTTGAGTTAGTGATTTGAATTGTTATCCGAATTGACGTTTGGATGTGCATTTAAGTTTTAATTTGAGTATAGCATAAAATTGAAATTTGTGTTTGGAGAAGTAGTGAGAGCAGTTTTTGATTTATCAACAAATCTAATAAATCTTAATAATAATGATATTAAAAAATATACAATATGGATATTAATTTATTCATCTCTTCATTAGAAACACAATGAAAATAGAATCATCTCAATTGGATAACAAATAAAGAAGTTATGATTTTTTTTCCTTAAATATAAGAGAGAATTTCAGTTTTTACTGTAGTAGAGATATCCGAGTGTCAAAAGTTTAGAGGGAGTCAGAATTCTGAAAACTTAGATTCTTGATACTCAAAGGATTCGAATTTTAGGTTAAAAAAACATGTATATAAAGGATTCTTAATACTCAAATTCAAATTTGAGTCCAAAGAATCCAAAAAATACTTGAAACAAATGGCTCCCAGTGATTAGAAAACTATAATTTATGAAAGAAAACGAGAGCAAAAACGGTTTTTATCATAAAAATAGTTTAAAATTGTTAGGATTGAATGATGGTCAAGTTCTCAAAATTGACAATTTAACCTATTGTAAATAACCCTCACCATTCTGAACGCTTTCAAACTTGCATTTACCAAATGCAAGTTCTTGGGGCCATACTTTTTTTTTTTTGTTGAAAGCGAAATGGGAGAATATCATTAATCTGAGGCCATACTGGCACTGGCAAAACGTTGAATACAATCCGGATATTCTTCCGACTAAAAGCGGTCATTAGTAACAGATTAGGCAAACTGAGCGTGCGTGTGGGCGGCAATTTTACCCTTACGGGCAACAAAACTGTAGGAACCCCCACCCGCTAAAGACACTGGCTGCAATCTGTTTCCACTTTAGAAACACGCAAGCCACTTTCTTCGGCAAAAAGTAGTCCCTCATGCACTGCTATACATTCTGCCTGGAATACACTAAAATGGCCCGGTAGACACTGCAAAAGCTCTGAAGACAAAGCCTGTCACGTCTCTAATCAGCCCTCCTACTTCCACACCCAGCTTCAATTCATTTCCCATAGGAGGTTTCCACCGTTGAATGGGCAATTTATTGTTTCTTCATTGTCTTATCCTCTTGAACCGATTGGTATTCCATCAACCATAGAGCTGCATCTTCAAGCAACACATTAGCCAACCTTGTTTGTCCTTCATGAGTAAACAGATTTTGGTCTTTCCATAACATCCGTAAACGAATACATAGCAGCTCAAAATCTTCCCTTCTCAAAACTTTCCACATTTTAGAATATGATGCCAAATCCACTGTCCGTCCAAGCAGAAAGCACCACTTGACATGAAATGAGAGCGTGAAATTGTGTTGCCTCTCAAACATCTTCTGCAGCCACTTGAGCAATCAATCCCACGGCAGGCTAAATTGTTCCATGTAGGAAGAATGTTGTGAAAACCTCTCCAAACAAAGAGCTTAACTTTATGGGGCATATCTAAGTGACATAGAAATTTTCACCAACTGCGATAAGCACACCCCTCTGATGATTCCAGCGTTCTACCCGATTGCATAGCTAGAAATTATCCCCATTTTACAGAATAATTCTCCCTTCTATCAAAATGCCATAACAAGCAGTTCTCTCGTCTAAATCTCGCAAGTGGAATAGATTTAATTAATTCCACATCCCAATGAGGAAGTTAGAGTCAATAACATCCCAGTTCCAGCTTTGAAAATCATCATGGTCAATAGTGATAAGGTCTGAAACACACCAGTGCTAATTATGAGTTGTGGGCTGGGAAACAGTTTTGAAAGAATGTGGCCAAGGTAACCAGGGATCACCAAACACCTTGATAGGACGGCCATCACCTACCCTCCAACGAACCCCCATAATAATTTATCTCTCCCCCATAAGATCAAAGCCCCTAAGATGGTGTTTGATTTTCGATCAAATAGGAAATGTGGTTTATAGGATAGTTGCAAAAACACTTGCTAATCTGTTAAAAACTCACCTCCTTTATATTGTATAGGATAAGCACAATGTTTTGTGCTTGGCCGACTTATCACAAATAATATAATTGTGGCTTTCGAAACTTAAGTTGGGATCCATGGGCTTGAAGCTTGTCATGAGCAGTGCTCAAGATCGTGTGGGTTGGCAGTTTCTAGGAGCCGCCATGGAAGTAGACGTGGAAATGGATTGTGTGGAAACAACTAAGTTCTCTTTCTCATTCAATGGTGAGCCAGTGAGGAAGGTCATTCCCTTCCATGATATTAGACAGGGGTGCCTGCTTTCGCCGTATATGCTCTTGTTCTGTGCAAAAGGGTTCTACTCCTTGTTGCGACAAGCAGAGAGAGTGAATAATCTTGTGGCAGTCCAGTTTACTTGTCAAGCTCCGTAATTGTCTCATATGTCAACTTTCAATGGCAATATCATCTTTTGTATGGCTGATCATAAGAATTGCCAAGATATAAAGGATGTATTGGAAAAATACGAGAATGGTTTAAGACGACTGATTAACCTACAGAAGACCACAGTGAGTTTTAGTCCCAGCATGGATGAGACGAGACAAAATGATATTTTAGGCGCCCTTGGACTCAAAGACTCGACTTCTCATGATTTTTTTTTATCTAGGCCTTCCTGCTTTTATGGGACAGAATAAGCGTCAACTTTTTGATAATGACAAGTAGATGGTGTGGAAGAAATAACAAGTGTGGAGAGGTTAATTGTTTTTTGGTTGAAGGTAAATAAAATCTTATAAAGGCCTAGGCTCAAGCTACCTTTACTTACGCTATGAGTGTCCTTTAATTGTTCTCCACTCTTTGTGATGAACTATAATCACTTGTTGGTTGGTTTTGGTGGGGAGGAGTACGTGACGAAAGGAAGATCCCTAGGCTCCATTGGGAGATTTTGTGCCATTCGAAAGGGGAATGATAAGAGTTTTAGAAATATGTGATCTTTTAATCGAGCTTTGGTGGCAAAACAAAGTTAGAAGATTTGGACACCCATCTGAACTCTTTAATGGCTCTTGTCCTAAAAACAAAACATTTTGCTAATTCAAGCTTTATGCATGCCCGGTTGGGTCACAATTCTTCTTGCGTTTGGAGGAGTATTGTCTGGGGTCGGAAGTTACCAGAGGGCATTGGATGGAATATTGGCAATGGTTGGTAGGTGAAATTATATGAGGATCCTTGGCTCCCAAGGCCTTTTTTTTAAACCATTGCCCTACCGCAAAAAGAGAATTGGGATTTAATTGTGGCCAAGCTGATTGCGAGAAGCAAATGGTCGAGTAGGGCTGTAAAAGAGTATTTATGGCCCATTGATAGGGAGTTGGGGCTCAGTCTTCCACTTAGTTCTAGGGGGAAAGATACGCCGACTTGGTATTTTGATCGTTGAGGCTCTCATTCTGTCTGTTCCATTTACAAGCTCAAGACGTGTAAGAGTAGAATGGAGGAGTTGTCAGAGCTGGGGTTAGCAATGGGATGGTGGAAACGCTTGTAGGAGAGCCGGATTCCAAGAAAATTTAGATTCATGTTTGGCGTGCAGCCCATGATGCTCTAGTGGTTAGATAAAATCTTGTCTTGTGAGAGATTTATACTCCGTGAACCTGTCCATGTTGCAAGGATGTATGGAAGATGTTATACCTGCACTAAAGGATTGTCCTATGGCAAGGAATACTTGGGAATATAGATCACTTTGGGACACTTTCGAACGATTCAAATGTGGACCTTTTTTCTCTCTTAGCTGGTGGTTTTTCCAGCATGGGAAAATGGAGGAAATTTATCTTTTTTGCATGATTTGCTTGAGTGTCTGCCTGAATAGAAATGCCTTTGAGGGTTGGAGCTATCTGGTACGCAGTTGGTTAAACGTGCATGAAGGGTCTATAGTGATTATAGCTCTTACTGGGTGATAAACAATAATCACGGTCCTATGCTGCCTATGCACAGAAGCAGATGGAGACCTTCTGAGGAGGGAATGATCAAGGTGAATATTGATGCGGTAGTTGATAATCTCCTTGATCGGAATGGAATTGGAGTTGTGGAATGGAATTGGAGTTGTGGCTCGAGACAATGGTGGTGTAGTGTGTGTAACGGCAACTATTCAAATCAGAGGGCGATTTAATCCCTATGATGCTGAGTTTCTAGCTACAAGGGAGGGGGTGAAGCTGACTCAAAGGTGGGGCTTGTCAAGTTGGGCTGAGGATCCAATGCCATTAATGTTGTTTGAGCTATGTAGAGCTTGAATGACCATTCTATGGAGGCAAGGATGGAGGCAAGGGTTGTCGAAGATATTATCAATAGTATGTCTAAAACTCACTGTGGTTCTTGTTGATGCACTTCTTGCGAAGGGAATGAGGTAGCCTAGGTTTAGCTCACCACACATTAGTTCAAGTGATTGTTTCTGGTGTGATTGTTTGTCTAGTTTAATTACTCCCTTTGTACGTAAAACAATTTATTAAGTAATAATAAATGTTTCTTCAGTTTCTCTTCAAAAAAAAAGGGATGGGACCACGGTGGAAATTTCTTTGGTTTTGAGATTTTGCTTTTGAACTGGGTGACTTTATGTTCGGCAAAAGCAATTATACCTTCTCTCTTTAAATGAGCACATCCAGCTAGTAAAATCGTATGGTTCTACAACTTTGCTCCTTACATTTTCAATCCAGTCATTTATTAGTTAGGAATTTTTGCACCAGACCCCCTAAATTTTACAAGTTTGGTTGATTGATTCTTGAACTAAAAAATTTTTACAATCAACTCATCCAACTTTATAATTCGTTGCAAGCTTAGTTAAATTGATAACAAGATTAGGGTTTTAAATAGAATAACCCATGTGCCAGTTACGTGACCCTCTAAGAGGGGATTTTTTGTTAATTTGATATAGTAATTAACAAAAAAGAATAAGAACTATGGGAGTGTTTAGAAGGTAGTGAGAACCAGTGATGAGAACCACTTTTATTGTAGCATGTGTGAACTTTACACTGTAGCAATTTAAGAATGTGAAGACTATCATAACTGAGTTTGTGGTGGGAACCGCAGTTCCCACCACTTTTCCAAACACCCGGTATATAAGGAGAATGAGCAAAATAGCATTTTTTGATTAATATACTGTTATATAGTTTCAAAATATATAATAAATAGCATATCATGAGAAATTGATTAATATTAAATGAGAAATTAAAAACAAAAACTTTGTCCTCTATATCTCTCACCCTCCTCTTCATCGACAATTTCGTTGAACCGCTGGGGTGATCAGAAAATATAATGTTTCACTTGAAATATTGTATTACCGTGTAAATAAAAAAAATTCACCAACGACTTCATCGGACCGCTGGCGGCTGAAAAATACAGTATTTCACTTGAAATTTCTTATTACCGTGTAAATACAAAAATTTACCGAAAACTTTGTTGGATCATCGACGATCAAGAAATACAGTATTTCACTTGAAATACTATATTACCTGTAAATACAAAAATTTATTGGTGACTATGTTGGACTGCCAACGGTCAACAAATACAGTATTTTACTTGGAATATTGTTTTACCGTGTATATATAAAAATTCATCGGTGACTTCACCGGACTATTAATAGTCGACAAATATAATTTTTTTTAAAAATACTGTATTAATACGGCTGAAAATACATTATCTCTTTAAAAATATTGTATTTACTAGGTACTATAGTATTCCCACGTAAACCAAAAAAAAAAAAGTAGCGACAACATCACCGAATTTCACCAACACCAAAAATGTTACTGATGACCAAAAAATGCAACCACACCAAAAACAAACAACTACAACACATCTATATATATATATATATAACAGAACTTTTTGTCCTTCTATTTTCTTATTTTTTTTTACCATATCAAAATCGAAAATAAACAAAAATACACAAAAAAAAAAATTATTTGTTTTACATATATCTAAGCACAACAAACTCAAAATGCATTCAGATCTAATTCTACCTCACACTTCGTCCACGTTCCGGAGCAGCCGTCGATGCGAAGGCCCTTCGATGACACCGCCTGCCTCTCTGTAACCAGACCGAGCCGATCTTCATAACTGCGGTACCGATGCGCTTGTCAGCCGCTCATCGCCTTCAAATCTGGCAACACCGATAGCCGTGTGCCGCTGTCCTCTCGCTGTCACATTATTGCTAACTCTGTCTTCAATCGACTCGGAATTTGTCAGCAAGCAAAACCTTGGAACTTCGTCGCCGACATCGCGACTCTTCTCTGCTCGATGATGCTCCTCCCCAAGTGTCCCTCGTTGTCGCACTTCGCTATGCTTCGACCTCCGTGGTGACGCGGACACTGCCGCCAATGACTAGGTTGGGAGGGGAAAGCACGGCAGTCTCGGTTGCCAAACAGATAGAAAGAAGATGAGACAGAAACTGGAAGCCATAGAAATGAAAATGAGAGAGAAAGAAGACAAAAAAAAAATGTAAATCAGGGGTAGTTTAGGGTTTTTGATTACTTTAAAATACTAGTTTATTTGAATCTATTAAAAGTTCTGACATAAACACAAAATAAAAATAAAATTTAAATAACCTCTAAAAAGTAAAAAGGTCAAATTAAGAACGAAAAAGTATAAGCTTGATAATGATTTTCGGCAAATGATGCTGTTTGTTTTTTTTTTTTTTCTTTTTCTTTTCATGCTTTTGAATTCTTTGTTTCCTTTATTCGTGAAAAGGGTGTTACTTGCAGTGATGTTCTCGCTGATGGGTGTTTATATAGCGATGATATTTTTGGTGACTGGAACGGCTTAAGATGAATATGGTTTGTTGGGTTTTGTTTGGGCTAATAGGACTAACTCTTTCTCTCTCTCGAGATCAATGGCGGCAAGGGGGATGTTTCGCGGAGACTCCGCCCGCCGGTGATTGAGCTTTTCTCGCCGGAAAATTTGATGGAGGACGATCGGAGGCAGACGCTGCTTAATGTGAAGAGGGAATCAATGGAGTTTTGGAGATTGGGGTTAATATTTTTTTTTATTTATGTTTTAGTTTCTTTTTTTAGTCGTCTTTTATTAATTTTTTAATTCGCCAAGTGGACGCAAAATGCTCCGCTTACAAGATCACTTGACTAGGATATATAGGTTATTGTGTCCAAAACCTTAACCTCTTTATCAATTTGATCAATATTGCAATAAATTTTGAAATTGGACTAGTCGATTGCAAAAATTTTCAGTTTAAGGACCAATTTGCTAAACTCGTAAAGTTCAAAGGGTCTGACGTAATTGTTTATCAGTATCAGTTAATGCGAAGTTTTGAATTTCTTGGTCAAGCAATCCCAAGTTAATTATAAAATTCCAAGTAAATGAAGAAAAATCTTATGCATTGACAAAGAAGAGTGTATTTTAATTTGCAGTAAATGAGACAAGATTAGTTTTTGAAAAAGTCAAGTAGCGACGATAACAAATTGTTTTTGGTTGGCCGCGGTCCATTTGGCTAAATGTATTTTAAACCTTTGATTCCTCTGACAGAAGAATATAAAAGTGAGTGGCTTGGGCTTGTGCAATGCATCTCTAGGCAAAAACGTCTTACATCTTTCCTTCTTCTATGTTCTTCAATTCTGTGTTCTTTAACTAATTACTTACAAAAGTTATGGATCTGCTCCAAGGCCAAGAATCCAATGAGTTGTTCCAAGCACAATCCCATTTGTACAAGCATATACTATGCTACATAAGTTCCATGTCTCTCAAATGCGCAGTTCAGCTGGGCATACCAGACATAATCAACAACCATGGCCGACCCATCACTCTCTCTGACTTGATCTCTACACTCGATATTCACCCTACAAAAGCCGGCTTTATTCACCGTCTCATGCGCCTATTGGTACACCACGGCTTCTTCACTTCCGCAAAAATTGCTCAAAATGAAGAAGCGTATGATCTCACCCCTTCTTCTAGACTCCTCTTGAAAGATAAGATCCCTTCCTTGTCACCCTTTGTGGTGTCAATGCTTGAGCCAGCTTTAATAACTCCCTGGCATTTACTGGGAAATTGGTTTCAAAGGGAAGAGGATATGACACCTTTTGAGTCAGCACATGGGATTAGCTTCTGGGCCTATGGGAACAAGAATTCTGACTTTGGCAAACTTTTCAATCAGGCAATGGCCGGGGACTCTGGGATGATGAACTTGGTTGTAAAAGACTGCGAGCACGTTTTCAAGGGACTAAATTCATTGGTCGATATAGGCGGCGGAACTGGTACAGTCGCCAAGATCATCACCGGGGCATTTCCTCATGTGAAATGCACAGTGCTTGATCTGCCCCATGTTGTTGCCAATTTGGAAGACAGTGAAAGCTTGAAGTTTATCGGAGGTGATATGTTCCAAGATATCCCTTCAGCAGATGCAATTTTACTTAAGGTACACATTTTTTTTCCCTCTTGGTCACTCTCAATATTTTAAGTTAGACTTCTTAAAAGAAGCAAGATGTATATATAGAAAAACTTAGCTTTACTTGTATTGATGTTTTAAAAGTGAATAATTGGCATTTTGGCAGTGGATGTTACATGCTTGGAGCGATGAGGAGTGCTTGAAGGTGTTGAAGAAATGCAGAGAAGCTATTCCAACCAATGGTGGGGGCAAAGTCATTATAATAGACATAGTGATAAACAAAGAGACAGATGAGCATGAATTAACTGAAGGAAAACTATACTTTGACCTGCTGATGATGGTCGCAGTTTCTGGAAGAGAGAGAACTGAGAAAGAGTGGGAAAAGCTCTTCTTGGAGGCTGGTTTCAGTCACTACAAAATAAGCCCCTTGTTTGGTTTAAGGTCGTTAATTGAGGTTTTTCCTTGAAAAAAATAATAAAACATTTATTTTTAACTTTCATGCAACTGTTGAATGAATTATGGTCATGTTTGTTTACTTCCATTGTATTGTCTTGTATTATTATAATACAATAATAAAGTATTATTTGGTGCCATAAAATACTAAGGTCATATTTGGCTGTTTGTATTGTGTTGTAAGGAAGCTAATGATCTACTGCAATTTTTGGTTCAGAATTACAATATTGCGTTGTAGAGTATTATTTATTCTTACATAACACAAAATGATAGTTAATTAGGCCCTCTAGGGTCAAGGCAAAGGTAGGGCCCTAGATTGATATCAACTATTGTCAACATCGATATCAGGTTGAGACTACTCTTGGAGTCAAAGTCAGGACCATGGCTGCAAATGAGGTCGTGGTTGCATTAGGACCAGGTAAAACTGACACCAGAGTCACGGTCAGGCTAGGGCCAACACAACGATTGGGTCGTGTTTGAGGTCGACATAGGCTTAGGTTTGAGTTCGTGATCGGATTACAGTTGGGATGGGGTCAGGGCCAATATAACTACGTTCCTTAAGCACTTATTGCATAGCACAATGCCACCATCACATATTCAAGGGGAAAGTGACCTCAAGGGTCTACGTAATAGCATTGCTTGAAAATATCTCCTTCAAGTACTCAAAAGATAAATAGTAAAAAAAGTTAACATATTTAATATTTTCTGCACTATTATAATTTTGTAAAACTTTTGGTTTAATTCATATTGAAAATATATCTGAGTCCCCCCTCAAAAAAAAAAAAAAAAAAAAAAAAAAAAATCTGAGGATTCCATACGTAACTCGGTTGTCTCCTAAATCATGCTTGTTGTCATTGACAGGCCGAAGATGTTGACATGAAAATATTTCCCATGAGCATAGTATTTTTAGAAGTTTGCACTCATAAAATTTCATGCTTTGATTGTAATTTAGCAATAATTTAAAAAAATTACAAACAAACCTGAATAATTAAATTCCATATAGACTTTTTCCCTTTTTCGTCCTTTTATACTCTTCCCTTTTATTGAAGGCATATACCCTTGCTTTTAAAAAAAAATTAAAAAATAAACACTTTCACTTTCTTCCTCTAAAATAACTGTTACCAATATACTTGAAAATTTTATTTATTATAATAGAATAACATTATGCATGTAATTCCAATGAAAGTAAAAAAAAATAGTTGTTAATCTTCCTTAATGACGTTATCGTTCTAATATAAGCAGTCATTTATAATTGTAGACATATCATCATTATACTATGAAATGATTTAGTAGTACTTATGTTTATTTTCGTATTCGCATCTTTGTTTCATCATTGTATTTAAGTAATGGCTTAATGCAGACTTGGAGTGCTTATTATTAATATGGACGTTGTTGGGGTGTGCTCGCGTCATTCCCGAGATACACCTCCTCGGCAGATCGGTAATTGTATTTGGCAGAAGTCATCTGAAAGGCAATCTTTAATCTCTTGACCTCAGTCCTTACTCTCGAGGTGCTCTACAAGGCCCCCGTTGGCCCAACGCAAGCCCTCGTTTCCTTGGGAAGGATGCGTGCTCTGATCGGATTATCAAAAATTATAGATAGACAGCCACTCGCCATAGAAGGCCAACACATAGCCACACTTGCACCATCAAATGGAGGCCGATCCATTAGCGGAGGCTGTGACATATGTCACCTGCCCTCTGACAGGTCTTGATGTGACACACGGGTCATGGATTGTGACGACCCTCCCTTACATGGCCGTCACTTAACTTAACTTGGTCGTATACTTAAACATACTTAATAATAAAGTACAAAATTTTGGAATAAATTTTTTTTTTCTTAAATGGATTCTTGTTGCGGAATTCTTGACATGAAACCTTAGGGGGAATAATGATTTCTTAAAGAGAATGAATTCTCAACATACAACTTTAAAAGATGCAATAATCATTTCTCGAAAACTTAATTTCGTAAACCGAATATAAGTACATCTAAACAGGCCGAAACGAGCAAGGAAGAGCCATTCGAGCACCGTGCGTGGCCGCACGTGGTGCTGATCTGCGTCAACACCCGATTTGAGTGGTAGCCTATAAATAAAACGTATTTACTACAGCTTGAGGCCAACGTGCTCTTTTCCAACTAACTAGCTCTCGCACTTTGCCAAGCAGTACCTGCCTTGAAACTCGGAGAGCCCTTCTTTGGTACCACCTCAGTGTCCCCTTTACCTTTGAAGCGTCCCTTCTCTTGTTGCAAGTACATCTAAGTAGGCCAAAATAAGCAAAGAACAGCCATTCGAGCACCGTGCGCGGCCGCACGTGGTGTTGATCTATGCCACCCACTGGCAAGCATCAACATTTTGGTGCTAGAAGAGGGCTTCTGTGCCTTTACTGCATCCAAAATTACCACCTACATCCCCTTGCAATCTAAACATGGTGACTAGAGGGAAAACCTAGGATGAGGTGCCAGACAGGAGGGGTCGGGTGAAGCCCAAAACTAGAACCAGAACCCAAACAAACCACGAGACCGACCTTGGGCAGTGAGATCTCGATCTGGCGGCCAGGGTTGAGCAAGACAAAGAAGACCCAGTTGCCTAGGATCTGATCTGAGAACTCACAACCGCAGTCAGACTACTTACATAGCAGATGGCCCAGCAATAAGCTCAATGGCAACCAGCTCTTGCCCTCCTTCCCCTAGCCCTGGAAGACCAGGTCGGAGGTCAAGCAAGGCAGAGAGGAGATGTCCAAAATGATGTTGACTCTGAGCATTAGAGACAGACCCCCCATGGAGTCTCAGCAAATAATAGGCTTGTTTGGGAAGATCAGATTAGTCCTCAAAGGGGCCGAGACTGATCTTCATAAGGCTCCTGACTATCCATGTTTGACAGGCTCAAACGTTAGGGAAACGGCCACCCACATGACAGGTAGGCTGGAGGAGGCGACCTGGTTGAGGGTGGTGCCCAATATATGGTGGAACTGCCTGAAGATACCAATGGTTGTTAATTCTGAGAATTGTAGCTGCAGATTAATCAGATCTGTAACAACTGTTTTGGAGTAGACGAGGGCAGCATGCTGGACCCACCATTCACCGATGCCATCACATGGGCTCCCATGCCTCCTAAATTTAAGATTCTATACGTCAAGGCCTACGACAGGATGATCGATGCCGATGAGCAGGTGGAGCTGTATCAGGGGCATATGCTACTCTAGAATGCCAGCAATGCCGCCATGTGCAAGTTGTTCTCACTAACATTGACTGCCCCAGCTCAGTAGTGGTTTCGGTGCATAGAGCCAGGCATCATCACTTCTTTTTGCCAGTTATCTGATGCCTTCTCGGTGGCCTTTTCAACAACCAGAATGAGGAGAAAAACCAAGTCAAGACAAGCTCAGCAAGACTAAAAAAAAAGGGAGGGAAACTAGAGGCATACCCTCGATCTGGAGCTGGCCTGATGGGTAGAGCTGCCTTATCACGTCCTTGAGGTCTTCGTTGGCGATGGGCAGCCCCAAGCTAAGGGAACCACCCAAAGAGTCCTCGAAACTGGACGATGATGGCTCCCCTATTGGCCGTCCAGATCAATAAGTGCTCGGCCTCGGGACATATTTAGCAGTACACCTTGCAACCGTCACTTGCTTAGTCGCCCAAGCAAGTGGGACGTTACAAGGGTGTTTGTTGAGCTGGACCACCCGAACCAGCCATAATGGGCAAGATTAGTCTTTCGAAGCAGGATGGATTGTTGTCGAGATGACTCAGGCTTTGAATACAATTCCTCTACTGCTGAGATAACCTCGCTTGGTGCCCATGGCATCTTTAACTAGATGTGCCCTTGCTCAAACCTCCTTGGGATTTCTTGGTCCTCGGGTACCACCTCACCAGCCCAAGATGCGTAATTCTCCTCAATAAAGAACCACTCGAACTTTTAAAGCTTATCCAAGTCGGGGTTCCAGAGAATGAAATCCTTCTTGAAGCTAGTGAAGTAATACTAGCTTGATTGCCGAGGGAGCCACTTCATCTTGTACATTTGCTTGAAGGCCTCCCACAACATCTTGGTCACGTGGTAGTATCTTAAGAGGACTTACATCCTGATCAAGGAGCGATAGTAGTTTGGGTTTAGCTGGGCAGGGCACACTTTTAAATCGTTTAACACTCGCCAGAGGAAGGGGTGGAACGGAAGGCAGAGCCCTGCTTAAAAGAATTTTGCGTACAATGTGATGTGTCCATTTGGCGGGTTTTAGCGATGAGTCCCCCTTGCTGGGCAAAATAAGTACAACATTGTTGGGGATCTAATACTCATGACATAAAGCCTCAAGTAGGCCCGGCGTTAAAGCCAACGTGTACCCTACTGCGGAAACCTGGTCGAGCCAGAAGCTCTAGTAAGCGATCATCCCTTGGACTCTAGTGGCAACAGGTCTCTCCCCCTCGACCTCATCATCTTCGATCTCTATATCCCTGGCTGGCTGGTCCTTTCCAACCGAGTCGTCGATGGTCACTTGGCTCTCGATAGGGACAGGAGCCCTAGCTCCTAGGCCCGAGGTGCTCGGCACATCGACAGTTGCCACCAAACTGGCACATTCCCCGATCGTAACCCTAGACGTGCCTGCAGCGGCTGCTTTGATGTACGGGTCCTCACCCCTACATGGCCTGACCAGGCGCGTTCCATCAATTATGTCCAAAAACTACTACTTAGGTACCGTCCCAATGTTGAAGCTAAGGATCTTGGCCAGCCAGGTTGCATCCTTTTGACTAGGCGAAACCTCCTCAAGATTGACGTCTTCGGTCATCGACTGGTCGGTCTCAATGCTACTATCTGATTGGAAATGGCTATGTCATTTTGAGAATTGTTTAGGTCACTCATTTTTAAATATTTACTTTAGGAAAATTATCTACTCGGTTTATAGTTGCTCGAGACAAAGTATAAAGTCCTTAGGTCACAACCTACTACTCGGCAACTAAAACTCAAAGTTTCTAAAGCCTAGATGTGCAAACACATTGGCACAATAAGGGATTAACTCCTATTTATAGCCGAAACACAGGTGCAAAACTCGAGCACATAAATCAAAGAGACGCGATGATTACGCTCGTCAGGAAACATCCAATCATGTGCTAACATGTGTCCCATCGAGCTTGACCGCGTGGCTCTTCAACTCCCGTTGCCTTGGGAAACAACCAAAAGGCAAACCCAAGTTGGCCAAACTCCCTCGACATAGTCCACCCAGCCGAGCACCGACCAGGTGCACTATGGGGCTATTGTTGGGGGTGTGCTCGCACCGTTCCCGAGATACACCTCCTCGATAGATTGACAACTATACTCGATAGAGGTCACTAGGAATGCAATCTTTTTATCTCTTGACCTCGGCCCTTCATCTTGTGGTGCTCTACAAGGCCCTTGTTGGCCTAACACAAGCCTTTGCCTGCTCGGGAATGATGGGTGCTTAGGTCGGATTGTCAAAAACTGCAAATGGACAGCCACTCGCCACAGAAGGCCAACACATGGCCACACTTTCACCATCAAGTGGAGGCCGATCCACCAGTGGAGGTCGTGACACATGTCACCTGCCCTCAAACAGACCTTGATGTGACATACAGGTCATGGGTGAAACCTATCTAACACCTAGTTCAGGTGGTATCCTATAAATAAAGCACATTTACTACAGCTTGAGGCTAGCATGCTCCTTTCCAACTAACTAGCTCTCATACTTTGCTGAGCAGTACATGCCTTGAGCGACAGAGAGCCCTTGTCTGATACCATACCGGTGTTCCTTTTTACCTCTAAAACATCTCTCCTCTTGTTATAGGTACGTCCAAACAGGCTAAGATAAGTAGGGAAGAGTCGTCCGAGCACTGTGTGCGGCCGACGTGGTGTTGATCCATTGTCACCCATTGGTAAGCATCAACAGATGTGTTTTGTAGTAATATATGATCATAAAGGGAATTGATAGACTGTTTTGAGGAATAGTATTGATTTGTTTTAAATACTTCCTTGCATTAACTCCAAATTTACAATTTCTCAAAAGAAAAAAATGTGTGCATAAAAATGAATAAGGTTTGAAATTTGAAGGAAAAAATGGAAGAAGGATAGGAGAGAATGGATATGTCGATCGCGAAAGGAGATTGGATGGAGTGGAGAGGAGGGAGTGACTCGTAGCGAGCTATGCATAAGAAGTGACGAGAGGCGTTGATTTTTGACGAAGAGGGGAGAGTGAACGAAGTTGCGCCTCTATCATGATGGTGGAACAGGTGAGAGTCGTAACAACAGCTTCTTCATCTTAGGGTTTTGCTTTTATTCTCTGCTTCGAAAGTCTCTTCTTCACTGAAATTCGTGATGGAACGAAGTTGTAAATACGAAAATGAAAGAAATTGGGTTTCTAATATTATGAAATATGCATATTTGAGAGCGATGAGCAAAGCGTTTGAGATTTAAAAAAAAAAAAAAACGTTCCCAGTTTATTTTGCATGAAAAATCATTTACTTTCGGGCTATACTTATTTTTTAATTCTGAAACTTTTATATTCGAGCTTTAAGGCTGTGTTTTTTTCCTAGAAAAAAAAACCAAATTAAACAACATTTAAAGGCCACCCACTATATCGGACGACATTTATCCTGATCGGTTTTTTTTTTGAATCCAAATTCTAGTCAATTTAAAATGCGTTTAAATTTTATCCAACTCCCATGTCCCCTTATTCATGTTCCTCTAATAGTATCATGCCACATTAATAAAAATGCTATATCAATTAAAATATTATATCACTAATAATGTTAGTTAAGCTATTTTAATTGACGTGTTATAAAACTATTAGAGGACATATAAGAGGGACAGAAAAAAAGGGGACATATAAGCTAAATCTACTTTAAAAGGCCAAGATAGTAAAAAAATAAAAAAAAATAAAAAATAAAAAATATGAAGAAGGAAAAACGTGAGAGACCAAGTGAAGGAAACGTGGGCAGCTAAATATTATCCAAACAAATATGTTTTTCAATCTAATTAGACATGGCTCTAAATTTTAAATGCCAATTCTAATCAGATTATCCAAAAATAAAAAATAAAAGATGAATATAACGTTTTTAAACTTTAAAGTCAAGATAAAATTTGAAAAAGGAAAGAAGAAACCGCGGTGAAACAAAATGAAACTTGAGGAGTAAGACAGATTTCAAAAGAAGAAGAAGAAAGAAAACGTAAGATGGCCAGCGAAAATTATCCAAAAACAAGTTTTTTCAAGAAAAAAATTGTATTAGACGTCACCCATTGGATCGGGCGACATGTATTTTGGCTTTAGACATCACTTGCGTTTTCGGTGAAGTCTAAGATTAAAAAAAAAAAAAAAAAAACTAAGTTGAAAGAGTTTAGACGTGGCTGTCTAAAGGGGCCATGTCTAAAAGAGCTATAGATGTCACCAGTCAAAATGGGCGACGTATAAAACAACTATAGACGTCGTCCGCAATCAGGCAGCATCTAAAGCTCGTCATCTAATATTCTCCTAATTCTAGTAGTGATGTGTATGTAGTTTTGATGTTTGCATTTATTTTTATGACCGTTTGGAGGAACGGTTGAAACTAATAGCTTTGATTTGACATTATAATATGTGAGAGTCTTATATTATTTAATGTTGTAACTAATTGTTTCAATCGTTCTTTCAAATGACATATTAGTCAAAGAATACTAAGCTTGTGGGATTATTTTATTTTTATTGTCTGTGTTTATTCATTTCATTTTTAAATATGTCATGTTATTAAAATACAATGGAAGATGATTTGGCAGACGACAAATACGTTTAAGAAGCTATGTTAGTGCTATCTTAACATCTAATTTGTATTCGCTAGATTCAGAATCTTCTTAGTTTGTTTACTATCCTTCTATCATAGTAAAAGGATCAATTATCTTCAAGAGGAAAAACAAAGTACTTCCTCCAATCTCCAAAAATGTAATGATCCTTAGCTATCATTAAAAAAAAAATTGTAATCTCAACCCATAAAAAAAGAGTCAAACAGAATACAATTCAGCTTTAACCTCATATCCACAACAAAGTATCTTAAATTATCAACATAATTCAATTGCATATATATATATATATATATATATATATAT
>CAMOHE010005304.1:0-31185 GCA_946598075.1 Artocarpus hirsutus
AAGGATCATATGCTCACTTATAGAAGATGTGATCATCTTGAAGTGATTGGTTACTCAGATTCAGACTTTGCTGGATGTGCTGACAGTAGAAAATCTACATTCGGTTATATGTTCCTTTTGGCCGGAGGAGCAATTTCATGGAAGAGTGCGAAGCAGTCTGTCATTGCTGCATCCACTATGGAGGCCGAGTTCGTGGCATGTTTTGAGGCCACAAGTCATGGTTTATGGTTGCGGAATTTTATTTCGGGACTTGGAGTTGTCGACAGCATAGCCAGGCCGCTGAAAATTTATTGTGATAATGTCGCAGCAGTCTTCTTTGCCAAGAACGATAAGTATTCTGATGGTGCAAAAAGTATGGATATTAAGTACTTAGTCGTTAAGCAAGAAGTTCGGGAACGTAAAGTGTCAATCGAACAAATTAGCAGTAATCTTATGATTGCAGATCCTTTAACAAAAGGATTACCGCCCAAGACATTTATTGAACATGTTGAACGTATGGGTGTTATTAGACGTCATTAATGGTTATGTATTATGTTTTATTTCACTTTAATGATATGACACTTTGAGCTCACTTATTATGTTCCCGCAATATCCTGTTTTCTATTTTGTATACATGATTGTTAAAGATTAATGTTTAAACAGGATTGTCTCATTGAAGACATTAAAGTGGACTATTATTATACCTCTCAATTATGAATCATGTTAAATATATGTCTAATGTTGTAGTACATGGATGGGACTACACTAAATTGTGATGTACAACCGCCATGACTCACTTTAGATTTTCTGTTTAATTATGATGTAGAGTATTAGCCAATTTTAAGAAGATTTAGCATAATATTGTTGTGCACATTATAGCATTATTAAACTAATAGATAAATATTATATGGGCCAAGTGGGAGAATGTTAGAATTATGGCCCACATATATGAAGGCCTATAAAATCTATCAGATTTATTTGTTTATTTATTTAGTTTAATAATTATTTAAATGCTAAAATTCTATTGGCTATGAGGGGTTACAACTCTTATTAAAAGATGTATCTATATCTGAAGGGATATGTCCATATCTGAAGAGATATGTCCATATCTGAAGAGATATGTGCTTTGATGGAAAGGCACCTATTGAGGGTCTATAAATAGGAGTCTAGTCCTCTCTTCACCAAATTAATTTTGTATTCTTCTCTCCATCAGAAAAATACGTTAAAAGAAAATTGAGGGTTTAGAGAGAGAAACTGAGTTCTTCTTCTCTGACAGTTTCTATTATAGAGTTCTCTAATTATTGAAGCTATGAATCAAGGTACGCTCTGAATCTTCTTCTGTAAAAATTATTGAGTTTTAAGATTTCTAGGAATTACAGATATTAAAATTTAACAGCCGCTTCCCTCACCCCAAGCAACAAATTGCCATGGAGGGCTTGTAGTCCTGGTGAGAAAAATCAACCCCGCCAGAGGTTCATGCACAAGATCTCTTCCCGTCGCTCGTGGTTATATCATCATTGGAGAGGGAGAGAAAGGATAATTGCTTTCAATTTTGAAAACTTTACCAATCTGCGCACATCGTGTTGAGGCCGTGCAAAGATCCATTGACAGTTGCAAATGTGTAAAGGAGACGATGGGACATCTCCCCTGTTGCGGCCGCCATGCAAGAAGATTCACGGGATCTCGATCTTAAGAGAGAAGATCTCTCCCTGTCTGTCCAATCTCTGCTCCACGATGATGGACGTGTTCCTTTTTTTTTTTAATTTATTTTTTATTGTATTTCAAGTACTTCATATGTCGCCAACGGATAACATGACGGATACTAGTCAGTCATCGTAATAGATACCGGATATCAATTGGGCACTGCAATGGATTTCGGATATCAGTCAATATCATGAGGATGGATTTGATATTTCAAATCTAAAGTCATCTTAGAGTTTTAGCATTTTCTACAAATGCTTTTACATGTGGCACAAGTCAATCCAAACTGTAAATTTGTGGCATTCTACTACAGCGCCTTCAATATGTCAACCATCATCAGTGGGGCCCACAGGCGGCCCAGAAAAGGCTATAAGCCACCCAACCTACCCTGTGTGCAATCTCATTTCATTTGTCCTCTTTGTATACTCTTGAAGTAAATTACCGTCTACTTCTTTTTTATATAAAAACTATCATTCTGTCTATTTTTTTAATTAATTACTTGCGATACGTATTCTGTCTTTGTTGTTTATCATAATATGCTGATCATCTCTATAAATTATAACTTTTATGATAATAATTATATTTGCATATATTGTAGACAAGCATGGCCAATTTTTTAAAAATTTTTAATCTTATATCATAAAGCTTGTAATCTTTATGCCTATTCGTTTATCAAAGTTTTTGATGTTCAATCTTATTGATACGATGAAGTTACTGGTGAGACAAATTTGATGATCAGTAACTTCAATCTTTGAATAGACCAGTAACTTCACGATGTGAGACAAATTTAACTTCCAACAAGACAAATTTTAAAATGCAGGTTTTTGACAGTGTATGTAAATAGCCCGCGAAGATCGCTGAAGTTGCAACACCCGTGAAGATCACGCATTATTAGCACAACTGTTTCCAAAACTTCAGTTCAGTAATAATCAAGCTTATCCTTAGAAACTAAGTTCTATCTTTTTATTGAGTCAGCTAGGATTCGGCCTTAGGGTTAAGAGAACATATCTAGACACTTTCCATACCTAGGCTTCGCTTTTTTAAGGGAGTCGGATTGTGACTTCCGAGTTACAGCTTCAACATGAGAGAAAACCTTGAGTAAAAAACCTTACATGTTTTTAGACTCCATCTTATGGCTGTCATCCTTATGTTGCCTTAGTGCATTCATTCCAATCTAGAAAATCCAAGGAGGAGGCTTTTGTGGATTGAAAGCTCGAAGTAGGTCAGTTGGACCGAAGGCAAGCAAGGATGGCTTCGCGTAAGGCAAGGAGTTTGAAGGAGTGCGAACCGCAGAAGGAGTACCATGGATTTCAAACTGGTGTAGTTTTTAGACTTCTTATAATTCTATATCTTGTGATCATAATTCGGTATAATGAATTCTTCTAATCTTTTGTATGAGGTAGCACCCGTGGTTTAATTTTTCCAACAAGAGTTTTTGACATGCTAAAAACCAATATCGCTGTGTTCACTATTTTTAATTCTCATAGTTTTCGTTCATCGTTTTAGAATGGTTATTATTTAGACAGGGTATAATTAACGTGTTCCGTACACACGAACCGCTATTTGTTTTGTCTCTTAGGTCTTACACCAATGACGGTAAATGGTTATTAAAAAGTCATATATATGCTTAACATTTAGAGTACTTTTTTATTCCTATTTGCGAAAATCTATGTACACTTTTTTCCGCGGAAAAATTCGTTCAAGTTTGCAGGTAGAATTAACTGCTTGTTTGTAGGAGACTATTTGGGTGTTAATTAGTATTTGTATTGCCTATTCATTATCCATTCTGTGAAATATATATATGTAAATATATTGAAATATATATTTCCCCTGTAACAAATTCAAAGGATTGTTTCATTTTGATAAACGCACTCTATATATATTTTACGTACTTGTATCTCAAAAATATTTGGACAGAAAATTTTCTTTCATGTGGAAAGGAAAGAACTGAAGACTTGTTTGGGATAGCTTTAAAACAGTAGAAAATAAGTACAAATTGGAGCTTTTTAGTTATTGTTTGAATAGTACACTATTTTTTTTTTTTTTGGAATTTAGAAAAGGATTTAAACGTGCTTGTTCAAATAAACCAAAAGCTCTTGTTGTTATAAATGATAAATGTAACACAATGGTATAGATCATAGAACTTTAAATAAATTAAAGGTTAACTATGTAAAAAAAATTCATTTAGCTTTGCATAAGCTCTTTTTCTATAAGCCACGAGAAGTTAACATGAACTTTTAAAAACCAAGAACCCATTAAATGTATCTAACTACAATAGTTTCAACTTTTAAAAGTAATTTCAGAGTAAATACGTAAAAAACAACGCTTTTTTTTTTTTTTTTTAAAGACAATCGAAACAGGCCTTAAAGTTATCACTCTCCTCTTCAGCGGCAACGCCCTCAATAATATGGTATTGGTAATATTATTATACATGAGAAGGATAGATTAATATACTTGAAGTTTAGGAGATAACTCCAACTTATATAGTTTGATAATTATATATATGCAGTTATACTAATCTCTTGTCTTGACCATAAATCACCATTTATTTATTTAAGTACAATCTTCTGGTAACCCTCCAGTATTTAGGGAATCGGACTGCTTTCACGTCTATGTTCTTTATCGTTCATCAACTAATTCCATACGAACAGACCCATATATAATTGCGTATTGTTTAAAAAATTATTCGTTAAATTACGCATTTTTATGATAAAAACATTATGAGAATATTTTAGCCTTATACTGAGAATGGGCCAATGATGAGTATTTCAACATGGTGTGTGGATGTTCCGTAATTAATCCTCAATGTCGTTTGTTATATGTATTTATATGTTGTTAAGTTTCATATTGGTTAGCATACACGTACAAGTTTTTGTTCTTATATATATGGCTTTTTTTTTTTTTTTTTACTAAACAAAGCTTGTTAAATACTATTTTCGTTTGTATTTACGTGGATTTATTAATATATAAAGATAAATATATTTGTATGTTACTCTATTCTATTGATATTAATATATATATATATATATATATATATAGTGGGTTGTCATTTGCGAGCTCTTTGCAACAGCATTTTTAGTAAGAGCTGACGTGTCATACGAAACAAGTGGAGAAAAAGACATCTGAAAGAAGTGGTGTCATCTTTTTTGTCTTCAAATTTCAGGAAAATTCCAATATTAGGTTTGCTGTTAAACGCACATTCCTGCGGATCTTCCATTGCGTGCTGCGATTCCATCCTAATTTATAAGAATTGCTATTTTACGTGTAATAGATGTATATATGCTAACCACCAACACATCTCTCTCTCTCTCACACACATTAGGAAGAACGGCGCAAGTAGATTATACGGCTTCAAAACATGCGGATCATAGCCAGATCGAAACTTTATGTACAGACAAGGCTTTGATATAAAATGTATATACATATATATATATATATATGTGTGTGTAAATAACATAAGTCTATCAGCAGGTCAAACGTCATAATTAAGAAGAGTGTGTTGGCTTGAGCTTGAGAGGGTCCAAGTGTGATCTTGAATAAATTAGATGGTGTACCATTTTTTTACTACTATTACTATTATGTTGTATAGTTTAAAAATAATTGATAATATTACAGAATAAGAATTTAATCTTATCAATTATTATAATTTTTTAATTAGTTGTTTAATTCATTAGAACCGTCTCATTCATATCTAACGGTTAATAATATCAATGCTTATTGAAAATATGTTTCAATATATATATACACACACGACTATGACACGAAGCTGCTATCATAACAATAATCATGCAGGTTAATACAACTTTACAAAGAAATGTAAGTGAAATGATAACATGCGACTTTTGTTATAATATGGAAAATTAAATGCATGGCCCAAAGATGAACATGAAGCAATAAATGCTACTGTAGTATTGATTCTTTCGTTCTTTCATTTTCTAGTACCCTAAAGATTTTGCTGTATTTTTTTTACACACACATATGCATAATTAAATACAATATTTATAAAGACGAGGCACTATAAAAAAACTAGATTTTTAGTTACAATAATTTTAAACAAAACTTTAAGTTATAAAAAAATGTTGTGCCTAATATGCATTTAGTCGCTAACTTTAATTCAATTTTTGTTGTGACTAAAACTTTAAACCATGAAATTTTTAATAACAAAAATATTTTGTATACTAAAAATCTCATGGCTAAAACTTTTAGTCACAACAAAAATTAAACTAAAGTTTGCGACTAGTCACACATTAATCACATTATTTTGTTGTGACTTAAAAGTTTACTGAAAATTGTTGTGATTAAAACTCTAGTTTTTTTTTTTTTTTTTTTTTTTTATGAGAGACTTTCAACAACATAGAATGGTGTGTCAAGAATTATTTTAATAAACTTTAAACAGCACCAGGAACTGAATTTTTTTTTCAAATTATTAATTAATGAGAAACTAACAAGAGATGAATAGGTTTTTTTATTTGATATCTGACGCTATGGTGTGTATAAACAATAATTATTAAAAAATCACCGAATGAGACATTTTATTTATTTCTTAATTGTAGCTAGAGATGACATATGGCACAAGTACTTTAAAATGATTTCGGATCTAGTGTTAAATAAATATGATTAGAACCAATTTTTTAGTTCATAAATAGTGTAAAGTTATCACATGTTATAGTATTTTGAACTAAAAAATTAATTATACCCATGTTTACCAAACACCTGTATAAGTTCGGAGGACTTCAACTAATGTTTGACTTCATAAGCTTAACCCTTTTGCTAGTATCGATTATGTTAAGCTAAATAAATGTCATAGTTCTATACATACACTTGTAAAGAAAAACAAAGTTCAACGTTGGAAAAGAGGAATCATGGAAAGTAACAACAGAAAGGGCTCAATCAAAGTTTTTGGAGCTGCATTCGATTAGAACCAAAAACAACAAAGGTGCTTGCGTATAGTATACACTTCTCGTCCGTTATTTTGGTTCAAAATGGAAAAAAAAACTGTTTCTGCGTGCCAAACCAGGAATTTAAAATAAGGCTGAAAAAACCAAAAGAAAATAAATTTAAAAGAAAAGAAAAGGAGATTTAGTTTACAAATCAGAATCCGAAAACGACGATGTCCAGAGGGAAGCAGAAAGCAAACGACGCGATTTCCAACCCAAAACGAGCCTATTACTCGCGACTTCTTCAACTCTGTACCCGTCGTTGAACAGTCCCAACAACAGCTTCGCCTGGCAAATATTGGCGAAGCTTACCGGAACCGCCCAACACCCCGCCGCAGCCAACCACTCCTCCCACGAGCCAATCTCCTTCCCACGGGCCCTGTAGATCCCGCCCAACGACCAGGCTATTCTGGGCCTCAAGAAGACCCTCTCCACCAACTCCCTGGCCCGGCTCTGCATCGGGAATCCCGCCTCGAGAGAATCGAATAGCGCCGAGTACTGATACAGCAAGTCCATGAATCTCGCCACGAACTGTCCTCCGCTTCCTTCCGCCGTCGTCCGCGGCTTCGTCTCCTCCTCCACAAGAGCGATCAGCCTCGGGTTGAGAGTTTTCGAGCCGGAGAGAAACGACGCGATGGACTCCTGCGACCGGTAGCTGAAGTGAGGGAGATTGAGCATGCAGTTTACGATTAGGGCTTCGCCTTTGATGAGCTTCACCGCCGACGGACGGAACGACTCGTCGGAGTCGAGGCGGCACTGGTGGAAGGAGAAGGAGAGGCCAATCGACGCCGCGAAGGCAGCCAGCCTTCGTCCGGTTTCTTGGACTGTCCCAATGGATCTCCTGGCGGCAGCGGATGCGGCCCCACGGGAGAGGGCGGTGATCCGGAGGTGAGGGTTGGGTGGGCCATCCTTGCGGGAGACCAGGGCCTGCATGAGCGAGGCCCACTGGATTCCCTCCATGATGTCGTAGTCGACGATGTGGATCCGGCGGTCGTGGGCCGCGGCCTCAAGGATGGCCTGGTTGGCAGTGAAGTGGCCGAATTTCTCGTACGGTGACATGTCCTGGAGGAGCTGGAAAGCCGCTACGACGTCGTTCTGCTGGTGGTGGTGATGATTGTCGCCGCTGTTTCCGAGGAAGTGGTTGTGGTGGTGGTGCTTGGAGTGCGCGCCGGTGGCGGCGCATTCCAGCAGGGAGT
Organism: Artocarpus hirsutus; assembly: GCA_946598075.1. NCBI lineage: Eukaryota > Viridiplantae > Streptophyta > Magnoliopsida > Rosales > Moraceae > Artocarpus > Artocarpus hirsutus. Next base: position 7,814 of record CAMOHE010005304.1, read on the forward strand.
GGAGGGCGTCACTAAAATGAGCCGCGAGCCTCTCGATGTTTGTGCCGTTGGTCGGAGAGACCAACTCCTTGAGTCGAACCAATATCACCCGAGCTAGATCCGGGCTCTTGTTCTCCCCGTCGAGGGCTTCTGCAGCAGCCAGCAGGAGGTGGACAAGCCTAACTCCCTTGTTGGCGTCATCGGACACATCGCCGCCGGCTACCTCCTCGTCCGGCCAGCAGGAGGAGACCACCGTTCCAGTCGACGGAGTGGAGTTGCTCGTGTTGCTGAGGTTTCCTCCGTCGTCCTCCTCGTCGTCCATCATTGATTCAATTAGGTCTTGGAAGTCATCGTGGCCGCCGGTGAGAGCGGTCCAATCAACAAACGGGGACCGCGCTTTCCATGCGCAGCCCCGGTCGTCTTGATCCGTCGTATTGTTGGTGGCAGTGGTACAATAACTCGACAAACCGAGCTCAAAATCGTCGTCCACCATCATTTCCATGGCCATGACCATATCGGAGCCCATGAGAAGATCAGTCGTACAACGCTATAGTTCTATTTTGTGTGTGTACTTCAGGTGGTTTAATAATCCGTTGTCTGGTAGTTTGTTTGTTTGGGGGCAAGTGTGGGAAGTAGTGATAACTGGTGAGGAATTTATATACGAGTGAGGTTGTGTGGTCACTTTTTGTGAGGGCGAAAAAAGATGATACAAGAGACACCAGAGTTTGCTTGAGTTTAGTATTATAGCTAATTTTTAAGAGTTTGTATGATTGTATCGACTGTGATGGGCAGCAGATCACAAAGTTGTTTCGTTTTATACACACCGGGTCTTTATCATACTTCTGATTATTTATATTTTTTTTGTTACTTTAAAATTATGCCCCCCAAATTTATAGAAATTATAAAAAAGGGTCTAACCCTATATTATATTACTGATTATTATTATTATTATTATTATTATTATTCTTGATAATGTATTACTAATTAATTAAAGTATGCCATCCACATCTTCACTTCTTTATTATTCCCCGCTTCTCTATTTTGTCATTGATATTATTTGGTCTAAACCTAACACATTTTAGTTCCATGCTAGAGGACCTCAGAGATACTGTTCCTTGAGAAAGAAGAAAAAAATTGATAATTTAAGGAATTAGGGGGCAATGTGTGATTGATAATATTTAAGCAAAGAGGCAGCTTTTGTGGAAAACTGCATGTGCAAGTTGGAGGGTAAGGATTCAATCTCGGAAATTGGGTCCTTTTTCTTGAACATCTCATTCTTATTATTATATTTTTTTTTGGGGTAAATGAACATCTTATTATTTTAGCTAGCAAATTCGGATCATAAGCTAGTAGTACTATAGAAATTCTTTTTGATTGTGCAGTGGGCACATAATGTTGTTTGACTAGGGCTGAAGTGATTGATAGCTTTATGACTGTGTATTTAGCGAAATAGTTTAGAATTTTTGGGTTGAAACACTTTAGCATGTACAAAATTTATATTATAATATATATTTGTTTTATATAGTAACATATGAGAGTTTTATAATATGCATAATTTAAATTCATGAGTTTGACCGTTCTGCTAAATATCCTATTAATTTTTAATACCATTAGGCTGTCGGGGGAAAAAATGCATGCTTGTGGTTTTTACACGAGTTTGCGTCGACAGCTGTACATATTCATATATGTATGTAATCACTAATTTACCTTATTGTGCAGTTGGAAATTCTTATTGCAATGCAGGGGAAAAGAAATATGTGCAATACTTTGTGAGTTTGATATATGGTGTTTGAAAAAAAAAAAATTAATCAAGACTTTTTTGAAAATCATGATAACATAACCGTATTTTTCTTTTTATGCATGTGGGTATTACTAGTGAACATTTGCCTTCCTGATTATGTGATCTTGTGCTACAACTTCGACTTCTTAAGATCAAGGAAAAAAGATTTCGAGAAAAAAAATAATGGTGAGGTAATCATGCTATGTTGAGGAAAAATAAAAAAAGAAAAGGATTTTTTTCCCCTAAAAGCAGTTATAATTAACAGTTATCAAAGTACTAGCTAGTCTACTTGTTTAAATATTGATCACGTGGGCATAATTTCTGAACCCCTCATCGATTTTCCCCCTCCCTTTTTAAATCAAGGAGAATAAGATCTTCAAAAAGATAATGTGTTCAGTCAAGAAACAAAATTCTCATATTTAAAAATATAAAACATATTGATATTCTCTTTGCTAGGAAAACATTTATTTATAAGGTTTATTATTATCTTAATTAGTTTTGCTAGGTATGAAAAATTGATAAAAATACACATATTGCGAAATCTTAAGGAGTACAAATGAGTTTCCGTTTTCATCTTTATATAATAATGTTTTATGCTCCAACTTTTGCTTTTAAAGGTAGATTTAATGAGCTTCACTGATGGCTTCATCCTAATTTTACAATTACCACCCAAATGATCATCAGGAACAAGAATTTGCACCTTCTTTGTCTTTTTCCCTCAAACTGCATGCACCAACATCATTACTTGTTGGAAAAACTGGAAAGATAATAATTAGAAGCAAGTACAAAAAGTTAATAATAAGTGGGAGGAAAATAGAGAATCGGTAAAATAGGAGAGCACCGTAGCAAAAATCTCCGACATTCGAGCAATCTAGTGGCGTAGAAATCATCAAAATGAAAGCTCAGTTGAGAAAGCAATATCCTTTGGGACAATGTTATATGTACAAACCTACAACTCACCAAACGACACAAAACTCATTCCCACTGTTGGAAGTTACAATTCAGTTACTATAAAGGAGTTCAAAAAGCATCTTTGACTAGGCTCGCTAGATTTCCACGTCAGCTTCTCTGCCACATCACCCCAGTTGCTGGCTCCACCGGCTTACCTAGTTCTACATCTTTCTACTTGTTTCTTTTCCTTCGTTAACATTCAGTTACTTTTCTCTAAATCTGATGTTTCTGTAACAGTATTGAGATATGTTTCATAATTATTTGTCAACAATATTCTTGGATAACTGCCACTCATATTCGTGCTAAGATGGATCTCTATTGGAATATACTTTTAAGCAATTTCAACTCATGTGTTGATATTTTTTTTTGGTGTAAACCATCCGGTATTCGAGCCTACCATTAGAGGCACAAACTCATATAAAGGATCCCTCAACTCTAGCAGAAGTATACCTGACTAATTTAGATTCGAGCCGGGTTAGACCCTACAACAACAAGGAGAAGCTCTCCCAACAAATACTTTTTCATACACAAGGCTCAAACTCAAGACCTTATTTAAGGGAGAATGAGTTCCTTACCACCCAATCCCACATGATGTTGGTCATGTGCTGATATTTTTATACTAAACCTACCAGTAATATGAAGAAACTATTTATGGTATAGTATTCCTAGTATTTTTTTCGCATCATATTGTAGAAATTTTCAAAAGAGAGGGAGGGAGAAAGAGAGGGTGAGAATGCTTGGCAAATTATAATGAAATTTTATGTGCAGTTAGATTTTTATCAAATTTTATTAAATTATCATGTGTTATTTAACTGATACAAATCTATTTTCATTTGATTGTTTCAAATTGTACCTAAATTTAATCTAACAATTAAAAATATGCCCCAAAAGTAAGGTATTTTTTCACACATTATCATAGTTTCTTTTAAAAAAAATGATATTTCACTTTTATGCCACGTTTCTTAAAATTGATATAAGAATTAATATGCTAACATCATATAATTGTTACCACGAGACACATTGTTTTTTCCTCTACTGGTAGATCGCTTTTTAACTATCTCATTAAATTTTAATGATCTATGAGTAAGAGTAAATTTATTATGCCATAGTTGCACTATTTTTATTATACCTTATTGCAACTGAATCAAATGACTAAAATAACTTACTCTAGTGTTGGACAAAATAAGATGCATGGTATATTCTTTCTTTTTTGTGATAAATTACAAAAGCTAAGTATTCTTTTAGTTTTTGGCACACATATAATTACTTACAATGTTTCACCTGAAATTTTGTTTAAAAGTCATATATCATTTCTTGTTCTAGTGTATACTAATGGAGAGAGGTTTAGAAAACAAAAAGATATTGATACAAATGTGTTTGGTTAAAGAGAGATGGAAGACGGAGAGAGGTCGGTGGAGAGCCTCAAATTCTTGTTTGGCTGAAGAGAAGAGAAGAGGGAGACTCTATTTTAGGACCCATTGTATGAAGGATTATCCTTGCCATTTGTCAATTTAATGTTTAGAAAAGGAAGATTTTATCTTTCAAAAAAGTTAGCATGAAATAGTAAAAATGATAATATATGGTCCGTTTGAGATAGCTTATACATTTACTTTTAAGTAGTCAAAATAGAAAAGTATAAATTAAGCCTTTTTAATTATTGTTTGAATGGTACATAAAATATACTTTTTTAATTTTAGAAGAGCTTTTGAATATGTCTGGTTAAATAAGTTAGTAGCTTGTATTAGTATAAAAAATAATATAATTCAAAGAAATAGATAGAATTTTTAATTTTTGTTCTTAAATAAAAGGTCTAAGAATGTTAATAAACAAACTCTTCATAAGACCAAATTGTTCGCTTCTCCCAAAAGTGCTTGTAAAAACCAAAAGATTTTTTACGAGTCCATCCAAATATGTTAATCAGAAGCTTTTTAAGACATTCTAAATAAGCATATAGTAATTGGACAAACAATAATTCATCTATCCCTTTAACTCTCCTATTTTAATACACAACATAAATGATCATTAAAATTTTCTCCATCTCTCCAACTCTATTCATCATTCCCACTAACCATTCCTCCTATCAAATGGAGCCTAAAAGCGTGCATTGCAACAAAACAAACAAATGAATTCGGATTTTGAAGATGGGAACTATCTTCGTTCTTCCCTAAGATCGTGAATTATTAAAATTGCCATTTTTTCAAATTTGTGTTTTTTTTTCCCTCTGGAAAGCAAGTTTATGTTTCTGGAATGGTTATGGACATAACACACCCTCTTAACACATTGTATTAATGTAAATTTATTGCTTGGAACTTACAAATTCTCTCTTTTTAGGAGCGTTTTATAGTAGAGTTCTCAACTCGTTGTGCATTTTTTATGAAAATTAGATTTTATCAAATTTAATTAAATAGAAAATGTCTGCAAAACTAACAAAATCTGATAAAAACATTTGATGGTTCAAACTAAAATCCTGCTAATAGGATATTTTTAATATTGATCGAATGACATAATTTTCATTTGTTTTTAATAGTTTACCTGATTTAAAACACATTTTAAAAGTGGTTTAACTTCATCACTACTTCTGAAACGTACAAATATGATTTGCCTTAATTAAGTTGACAAAATCACTTGGCGCGTAGCATTAAAAAAAAAATGTAACAAAGTTGGACAGTGTTTTTTTAATAAAAAAGAAGGTTACCTCCTTTGTTATAACCCAACCAATAAAATAAATAAATAAATAAAAGGAAAACAAACTCTCACACACCCACTAACCTCGCTTTCTTTCAATTTCAGTTGCAATGAGAATGTCCAGTGAGATTGTAGGTTCGATTACACCAAAGGACTCCACTACCTCATAGAAGCCCTATTGCAAGGTCAAACAAACATATTTGGGTGACAGAAACCCGTACTTATTAAGAATACTGACATGAAATATTGTTTTAAATATAGGACAATTTTGAGAAACTTTTCGAACATATTTTACAGTTGAAAATTGTTTTTAGTATATTGCACGCGTGAATTGTTAAAACAGACATACATTGAAGTTATTTTTCATTGGAACAAAGAGTTACATTTCAATTAATTATATGTTGATTATAAACATGAACGTGCGCCTCTCCACTTCGTATGCATGAAAAGCTTTAATTTGTGCAGTGTTGGTTTATAATTTTATTTTTATTATTATTTTTTTGTTTTGTTTTGGAAGCAAGATAGGGGTGAGTTTTTTTATTCTCTTGGTCAATGTGCCTTTTCGCTATAGTGAATACCTCAAATTAGTGGCTTAGACTTCTTTAAGGGTTCTCATGTAATTTTCTCCATAAAGAGTTAATGTGTCTTATATGTGTTTGGTCATGATATAATGTGTATTTGTAACAGTTAATAAAGATATGTGGTGCTCTCTATCGGTTAAGTGAAAAGCTGAGCTGCGGTAACATATTGATTATTACTATTCTCATTATTGGTAAAGTTTTTTAATCATCAAATTGTTAATTGTGAAGAGACACTAATTAATTAATAAGACTTACCATTATAAATTAACTTGCAAAATTGCTTTCAAAGCCAACTAAAAAACCCCACCCCCCAAAGAATTTTAAATTTGAGACTGCTTATATATAGCTCTCTGAACATTATTACATAGACCACGCGATCTATGGCCACCATACACACATAATTTTGTGAGTCTCATTATTTCCCTTTTTACTGCTTGTGATGGTACTCTCAGAATATGATAAAAACCTAATAAGGCAATAAAAGTTTCTCTTTGGAAATTTTATATATATATATATATATATATATATCCATTATGTGTGTGCGTGTGTCTTTTTATTGTGATTAGGACTTCTACAGTACTCTTATTAAGCTTTGCTATCTTTTTCGCTTTAAATTCAGAAACAGTAGCAGAACAATATATATATTCCTCAAGAAAAAAAAAAAAAAGAAAGAAAAAGAAGGAAATAGCAGAAGATAATAGTTTACTGTGGAAATTAAAATTCATGAAAACAGTCTTAAACTTGATATCGATCCCTTTAATTTGTCTCTAGATGTTCTTTCTCTTTTGTCATTTTGATTAACAACATTGACCAATGCTCTTGTACGTGATACAATAAAAGGAGATAATAATATTCTTGAATATATTTTTTAGGAAGTAGTTATTATTGGTTTTAAACTTTTTCTTAGGGTAGAGATAGAGATAATGGATTTAAAAAGCACCAAACATAATTAGATCTTCTACCGCCACACTAAAAGCTTATAATTATAATTAAATACTTTATTCTAATGCAAAATTAAAACAATAGTAGCTAATTGTACTTCTTCGCCATTGTTCCTTTACGTGTGCATGAGCCAAATTTTCGATCACGAAAAACTCCAATACATATTTTATGTTTAGGCTGAATAAATTCAACAATCTATCTTTTTAACTAAAAAAACTAAAGAATTTTTTAGTATGAAAAATAAGATATTTGGAAGAAGAGTTAGAACTCATACTTTGATTTTAGTACTATACATTTACAAGTTTTACTCTATAGCATATTTTTGACTTATATTATAGTATGTGATAGTTTTATATTATAGAGAGTTAGAACTTTTCTCCTAAACGCTCTTAACCCTTAAAATTTTAGTAGTTAGAATTTTTCTCTTAACAATTTTAAGATTTAGAACCCATCCCAAAGTGATGACTCACCTTAAGTCACACTCATATAAAACTCATTATGATGATTAACTGAGGCATGCTAAATAATATAAACGAAATTAATCACCTACTACTGATCCTTTAAAAAATAATTTAGTGATAAAATTCGATAATTAAATTAACCTACTCGAAATATTATTCATTTGATCGATATATATAAAATATGTCGCTTTTTCACTCCATTTTCACTCTTACCTTATTTTGAAGTTAAAGAGTGACTGTTTGCTTTCTCTGCTGCTTTATAAAATCAGGAATTCTGCACGGATTAGAAGCCTAGTTCTTTCATTTCCTTGTTTTTTTTTTTTTTTTCCTCTCCTTCTGTCTTCCAATTAATCATCTAACAAATTATGTTGTATTGGTAATGTCCAATATTTTAGAAGGCTTATAATTACACCGGATTTACTCAAATTTCTTTGAAGAATATCATTTCTTCTTACTTTGATATTCTCAAGTTTTTCCATTTTTGTTTCCTTTGAAACCCTTCAGAACTTTCAACATTCTGTACATTGTAAACCAATCAATATATATCATACACAAATAATTAACATACATATATATATATATATTGTATAGTACGATTATTTATTTATTTTCATCGTATAGTACTACTCTAGTCTGTTTATTAAGTACTTTTTTTTTAAATAAATTTACGTAAAATGGGCTCGTTCAAGCATATCATAATATTCCAAATTTATTATCATTTGCATTGTACTCACGTTCTATAAATAGTTCTCTTTAGTAATTGAAGCTTTAGCACCCCCACCATCCAACCAAAAAGAAGAACGAAAATAAAAAGTGCCGAAGTTTTATTTTCTATCCATCAATTCTCAACACTGTCAAAATGGATAAGTATCCTTTAGGTATTGAAGCAAAATAGGGAAAGTCATGAACGCAATATTGATGACATAAAGTCAACCAAATAAATGGCCATGATTATTTCTATATCAAATTCAAGTTGATGGCAGAAGTCTGCAATACTGGCGAAAATCAGAATTGGCAATCCCCTTTAAACAGGAAAGGTTCATATAGTACACAGTATCAAATTGAAATCCCCTTATCTCTAGGCAAAAATTGAGAAAAAAAAATTATCAACAATAATAACGGCATGAAGAAAAAAAATAAATTCTTTGATAAGGTAAAATAAATGGCACATCTGTAGCTTTGGAAGTGTAATATTATCGTTATCATACTTACATTTTGTTCAATAATTATGATGTGATATGTAGCCACGAACTATGCAATATTGAAAAGATATTCCTTTGTACTTACTACAAAATTGTAAAAAAAAAAAAAATTGAAATTTGTATGCTCTGTCTTTATATGAATTAAATTGCTTATAAAAGTTTGTAATTATGCAGTGGCAGTAGGCAGGTATTGCCTACCAAAGAATCTTCCAAAATAAAAAAAATAAAATCCAATTCCCCATCTATTTTTGGTGTATTCCTTTCCTCAACTGGCTGGAGAAAATCAACAAACTGAAATTGGAAAAGGAATTTGAGTTTCAAGCAATTTGTTGGTTGGGAAAAACAAATCATAACAAAAATAGAAAAAAATTTATGGAGAAGTTTGTAATAATATAAATATAGAAAAAAAATTATAGAGAAGTTTGTAATAATATATATATATATATACATATATATATCCTAACAACATTAATATGTAATTTTGAACTGTTAAATATCACATCAAAATCATATTAGAATAAAAATAATATGCAAATAAAATGGAATTTGATAAATATCCAATGGTTATGATTTTGATGACAAGTATATATATATTTATATATATATATATTTTCATTTTGCTGGAAGTACTTAGCTGTTTTAATATTAATTATATGGGAATACTATGATAGGAATTACTTGTTTATGGTGTGATGTTTTAAACTTCAAACTTCAAATCCCCTTAGAATTGTGTAAAAATATTCAGTTCCAACTAAATCAGAAATTTGATGTTCTTAAAAAATTTTACAGTTATATTAGAGCCTTTTTTTTCCATACCCTTTACCACAAAAATCCGCCAAGTGATACCCTTTTTAGAAACGCTATAAATCATTCTTACCTTACCAAAATATAAAATTAAACAAATGGGACGGACATTTGTTCCAAGTCTAGCTGATGATCAATTATAACCGTTTTCCAAAATTGATGCATTCTTCACTGTGGATGTGGAAATAGCTATATCATAAATTTCTTCGCAACTGATTAATCTCATATACTACGGTATCAAATAAAAGGATATTTTGATCAAGGCACAACATTAGTGTTTTTTTTTTTTTTTTTTTCCAGAGAAAAACGTTAATGTACTTCATGACTCATCAACAATCTTAAAAAAATTTTTGCCTCTAATTTCTTCCATTTTTTATTGTTTCTTTAAAGCTTAATGCCTACCTCCACATCATTACCCAAATGGATGTCGAAAGCAGAAGGTATATTAATAATTTGGTGAAATATTATCATATATTTAGTTTTTTTTAAATCACATAATTGTTGTCAACAACCCTCATGATTGTAATTCAAGATAAATTAATAGAAATATTCAATAGTATATACCGAGTAAGAAGCGTAAGCTTCTTTTAAACCTGAAAAATAAATAAATAAAATGTAGGTTATTTTTGTCTCTTAATGCGACAACCACGAATTAAGATTCCCTTTTAAAGATATATAACTTATTTTTTGCTGTACTTGATGTGATTAAGCAATTGATCACGTTTTGTTAAAGGTGGCATAAATTATCGGACCTTAATTTCAGCCCGTGAATTTGGGTCAACTTTTGAGAACTACAGAGGATGAAAAAACGTGTATTTTGCTCTTCATGTTCTTGAATTTTTTTTATTTTTTTCAGAAATTAGTATAGGTTTTTGATGCAGTTTTTCGATTATATTTAATGTAATACGATCAGATTGAATTGCTGTAACCAGTTCAATAAAGCACATAAACCTATATTAATTAAGTTACATCTTGACTTGTTAGGCTCTATTAGTAGTGTTGGCTTAATAAAGGGTAATCTCCAATTATTTTAATCATAACATATATTATTAATGAATCAGTATAGCGAGGATGCATGAATATTGTTTCAACCTGCAAGCTAGTGCTGCAGTGTAGCTATATAGCAGGTGTAATGAGCTTGGAAAAGACAATAAGGAGCTTTATCTGCTTTGTTTTTCTTTTTGTCCGCGTTAAAATGGTGGTGATTTAGAAAAATTATTAAACAGATAGTAATAAACTAATAGTGAGTAAATCAATTACTTTCCATCATGAATCGATTGATAGGGGTATTATTATTATTATTTTTACTTGATAGCTACAACATGTAGTACTTACATTTGCAAAAAATAAATAAATAAGTGTATATATATTTTATATATTATATATATATAGTGATTACGAATCCAATAGTTGTCTTTTTAATAATGGTATGTTTTAACAATAACTGATTATAACGTGATAATAATTCAACCTCATAATTATCATAAATTTTTTTATCAACTATATACTTAATTACAATCGTTAGATTTATATCAAATGACTAATAATAACTGTACCTAATAGAAACATAACTATTGAAATCACACCTATATATATATACAAATGTGTAAATTATTTGCAACTACATGTATATTTAACAACAACAACAACAACAACAACAACAACAACAACAACAACAACAACAACAACAACAGTTACTTACTAGGATTAGTAATATCTATAGAAATTATAATTAATTCTAAGAGTGCTTCTATTCAACTCGACAGAGCAGTAGGGCCCCTTCATAAGGGATGAGCCCAACCATACAGGTTCCACCTACAAAGGAGTCATACTACTGCATAACTGGGCTAAAAAGAGTTCTTCTACTTTGACTGATTAATTATTGTTGGTTACAACAGGCATAGTTGTAAGTAATTATAATGTTGTTATTATTATTATACAACTATTATTATATAACGCCTCGAAATTAATTAAGTATTATTAGTGTATAAAATTGTGAATTAGTGTGTCGTGATGTATTTTGAGACTTAATTTAACTATTTTGTGATATTCCTAAATCGATGTTATTTCTAATTATTTTAATCATTTTAATTCCTCTTGATTATTTTATTTGTTATTTTGAATTTTGAAATAAAATAATTTGTTAAATACTAAATATGCCTTTTTTTGCAAAACCGTAGGTGGCATACGGTTTTCACATAGTAAAACCATTCTCTTTTCTTTTATTTAATCTCTCCCTCTCCCTCTCTTTCTCCTCACTGTCTCACGCTCACTCGCACACACATTCTTTCTCTCTCTCTCTCTCTCTCTCATCTTTCTCACTGCCTCTCTTTCTTTCTCTCATTCTCTCACATTTTTGATTCAAAAATCAAGCCCAAGCCACAGTTCTCAGCGGATTGGAAAATTGGGAACGCATTTGGATAATCATAAACTCGATTTAAAGCTTGAATTCAAGGTTAGTTTGTTTATTTTTTCAAATTTTTAAACTTTTTTCAAAATTTTCTAAATTCCTTAGAAAGTTGTAATCTAAGTTTTATGAGCTTAGAGAATCTTAAATCGAAGTTAATAGAACCTAAAACAACTAGAATCTAAGCTTGGTTTAATCAAAAAATAGATTTAAATCAATTTTTTCTATTTTTTTTCTATTTTTCTCATTTTTAGATTTAATTGAAATTTTCTATGCAAATATTGTTTAAATTAGTTTAAAGTGGTCTACTATGTTTTTACCTTCTATGAATGTTTTGTATGTTTGGGAATTGAGAGAACAGGTTGAAAATGAGGATTTGAACTCAAAGAGGCCGAGACTCAAGCTTTGGAAAATCCAAAATTTTTCAGTTCGACAAGCCGAACTTAAAGTTCAGTAGGCCGAACTTGAAGTTTGGCAGGTCGGATTCAAGAGTCCGATAGGCCAGACTTATACCTTTCGGTAGGTCAAACCTAGAAACAGTTCGACAGGTCGGACCTAATTTGTTGGTAAGCCAAACTGCATAGTTCAGCAGCCAGACCAGGAAAACCGAAGGCCAACCGAGCTTAGTAAAAATTTGTCGTTTTTTACCCGTTTTCACCGTTTTGAACGTCAATAGAGATTTTAATCTTGTATTATGATTTTATAAACACAAATGGCATACTAGAACACCATGAAATACCTTAGCAATGTAGGATATCTTAAGCTAGATACTGATAAACCTAGTTCCTATTTAAGGTTGTTTGTGGTTTCGTGGAGCTAACGTATAGCGGAGCGGGACTGTAGTGCTGAGTCGTGGTATTGGATATTGACGTAGGACTTCTACCCTCTTCCCTTGGTAGCCAAGTTTTTAAATGATTTTGGCCTCAAAATGATTTCTTTCAAAATATTTTCAATGAATGATTGAAAAAGATTTTTATCAATTGTTTTTATAAACAGTAGAATGAGGTGATTTTTATAATGAACTGTATAATGAATGTAAATGAATATACTTGGTAAAATGAGATTTTAATAATAATAGAAATACATAGATGGGCATGATGCCATACTCAGAGATCAGGCCGTGAAGAATGCAACCTTGAGGACAGGTCTCAAAACCCAACTGGGCCACTACGGTGATGATAATTATGGTTTGCCCAAGGAAGATAAAAAAGGTATATTCTAGATGAACTTATTTTGATAAGATTAGTTTAAATGAATTTATCTACTTAAATCTATTTTCTAATTATTTTTCTTAAAAGATAAATTTTGTATTTAAATTATTTATTTATTTTAAAGCATAGTTCTACTGAGCCTTTCACTCGTTTTTATTTGTTTTCAAAACCCTTCCCTCTAGGTAGAATTCAGCTTAGGACTGACGGAGAGTCCACCTACCGGACTTACGAGCAATAAAAGTGTAACAATCGAGAAATTTTAATGCATTAAAATGCATTAAATTAAGGATTATATTAAAACAGAAAATGCAATTTAAGGAAAAATACTATATAATAATATAGAAAATTATACAGTATTAAAATAATACAGTGTAAGGAAGTGCACTGATAAAGTTATGCAGTATGAAAATTACATTGTAAAAGTAATACAATGTAAGAATTGGACTGTTTAAGGTCACATAGTATAGAATTAAACTGTGTAGACCACAAATTTTTATAAAAGTGAAGAGAGAGAAAAAAGAAAAAAAAGGAAAATTTGAGAAAAAAAGCTCTCTCTCTCTACTTTCTCTCTATCTACATTTTCTCTCTCTCTCCTCAAAAATTAGTCTAAGATTTCGACATCTGTTTTCGACACCTCCCACACCATTGGAAAGCTCTTATCGAGTTGAGTCTAACGGTGTGTCGAGCCACCCAAAAGGCCGCCGAAGGAGGCCACACGTGCTACCTAAAGTGGCGGTGAAACCCATTTCTTTCCTGTGAGATATCTTTGGCGTCCGACGTCCGATTGATGTGATTCTTGTTCCTACACGACCATCGTGATGAGAGGAACAAAACACATCCTTGGTTGCACCTCAACAGCCACCAGATTGCTCCACCCACCAACCACCGTCTCGTGCCATCGTGGTGATGTCAGAACCATCGCTCCACACGATGTTGAGGAGCCCAACGATGGGGAAAACACTCAGAGGAGGATAGGTAACAACAGGCCTCAGCCAATTTCGGGTTTCCATTGCTGGAAAGCCATGATAGGAGTCTCCATTTTTGCCATTAATGTCGAGCTCCGACCTACTATGATAGAGGCAAAATTAGGCAAAATTGACACAGCCATTGGACTTAGAAGGGTTGATTTAGGAGGGTTAGGCCCGAGCCCAGCTACCAACGAAGTCCAGTTAACGCTGGTCAACACCGGTCAAAGTTGGTCAACGATCGGTCAACAATGACTTTGGATTTTTGTGATCCGGACCTCCGATCGATGATCTGAGACCCCCTCCTGACTTGTTTCAACGCTCTGAACACAATGGTGACCTCCATTCGAGCTAATTCTACTCTGGTGAAAATCGTTTGGTATTGATTTCACTCGGATCGAGAGGATTCAAACTGTAGTAACGGAGTCCAAAAGGACATTTCCAAGAATGTATGATCTCCAAAAAACATTCCTAGCCATTCATGGTCGTTTGAAGAGCACTGCAGAGGATGCTTCATATATTGTAGATACAACGAGATACAACTTGACCCGCGTAGCTTCAGAGTCCAAGTAAGTAACAATCTCACCTACAGTATGAACTATATTAAAGTACATTGTGATAGATGTTAAGTTTTAAGGATTTAAAGTTAGACAAGGAATGAATGAAAGAAAAAAAAAAGAGACTAAGGGCAAAATGGTCATTTTATGAAAGAAGGCCAAAATGGACTTGAAATGCTCAAAGTCAGGAAATGTTTCTTAGTGAGGATTTTTCCATATTATATATGTAATGGAATGTTAAAATTAAGTAATGAGTTTAGTTAAATTAGAAAATGGATGAAAAACCCGCCAAGGGCAAAAACATCCTTTTTATGAAAACAGCTAGAACAGAGTCGAACACTCCGATTTAGCATAACGTTCTTAAACTAAAAATGTTCCATAATGCGTTAAGTCACAAAACCACTAGTGAGTCGAAAAGTTATAAAAAAGGAATGCATGTTTAATACTTACGTTTTCTTATCAATCAAGTGGATTGATAAAAAGAAAGTTAATTAATGAGTCGGTTGTCGTATGATCAGGACATAGAAGCCAACTAATGAAAAGAAAAGGAATGAGAAAGGAACGAGATAGGGACAAAACGGAGTATGTTAGAGCATAGTCGGGTAAGTTCAATCTCACCTACAGCATGAAGTAAACGATTTTCAAATACTTATTTTAATGTTTGCAAATGTGTTTGCAATGATGATATAAATTATTTTTAAAAAGAATGTTTGCATTTATTATGCAAAAAGTATTACAGATTAAATCAAGTTTGCAATGTATTTGCAACTAATATGTTAAAGTACAAATGTATTTAATGTGCATAAAATTTTAAAAGATCAAGTAAAAGTTTGTAATGTATTTGTGGGGTCCGGCTCGGGTGTACTCCCTCAAGCCTCCATAAGACCCACCTTACGGGGCCCCCGGACTTATGGCTCTTATTGGTAGACCATCCTCGTGCCGCCCACTCATCCGTACTGTTCCCTCTAGGGCCCTCTGGCCCCTCAGGGTTTTTCTTTCGTGTCCCTCCGGTTTGAACATCAAACCTCCCTTAAGAGGTTCTTATTTCCTTCTCGAGTACCAATTGAGGCTTAATTGGTACTCGAGAAGGAAATAAGAACCTTTTAAGGGAGGTTTGAGGTTCGAACCCGAGGGATGCGAAAGAAAAACCCAGGGACAGTACTGATGAGTGGGTGGCAAGGGGATGGTCTACCAACAAGAGCCATAAGTCCGGGGCCCCCGCAAGGTGGGTCCTATAGAGGCTTGAGGGAGTACGCCAGGGTCGGATCCCACAATAATTTCCATCTCGAGTACCAATTGAGCTAGTATGGAGGCTTGAGGGAGTACGCCCGGGTCGGACGCCACAATAATTTCAATCTCGAGTACCAATTGAGCTAGTAGCTCAATTGGTACTCGAGAAGGAAATAAGAACCTCTTAAAGGAGATTTGAGGTTCGAACTCGAGGGACGTGAAAAAAAAAACCCTGAGGGGCCAAAGGGCCTCTGGTCCCAGAGGGGACAGTACAGATAAGTGGGCGCCACGGGGATGATCTACCAATAAGAGCTATAAGTCCGGGGGCCCCGCAAGGTGGGTCCTATAAAGGCTTGAAGGAGTACGCCTAGGCCAGATGCTATAATAAAACGCGCATTTTATTATGGCATTTGACCTGGGCATACTCCCTCAAGCCTCCATAGGACCCACCTTGTGGGGCCCCTAGACTTATGGCTCTTATTGGTAGATCATCCCCGTGGCGCCCACTCATCTGTACTGTCCCCTCTGGGGCCAGAGGCCCTTTGGCCCCTCAGGGTTTTTTTTTTTCGCGTCCCTTAGGTTCGAACCTCAAACCTCCTTTAAAAGGTTCTTATTTTCTTCTCGAGTACCAATTGAGCTACTAGCTCAATTGGTACTCGAGATGGAAATTATTGTGGCGTCCGGCCCGGGCGTACTCCCTCAAGCCTCCATACTACCTCAATTAGTACTCGAGATGGAAATTATTGTGGCATCCGGCCCGGGCGTACTCCCTCAAGCCTCCATAGGACCCACCTTGTGGGGCCCCCGGACTTATGGCTCTTATTGGTAGACCATCCCTGTGCCGCCCACTCATCCGTACTGTCCCTTCTGGCCCTTCAGGGTTTTTCTTTCGCGTCCCTCATGTTCGAACCTCAAACCTCCCTTAAGAGGTTCTTATTTCCTTCTCGAGTACCAATTGAGCTACTAGCTCAATTGGTACTCTAGTAGCTCAATTGGTACTCAAGAAGAAAATAAGAACCTCTTAAGGGAGGTTTGACGTTCGAACCCGAGGGACGCGAAAGAAAAACCCTAAGGAGCCAGAGGGCCCCAAAGGGGACAGTACGGATGAGTGGGCGGCACGGGGATGGTCTACCAATAAAAACCATAAGTCCGGGTGCCCCGTAAGGTGGGTCCTATGGAGGCTTGAGGGAGTACGCTTGGACCGGATGCCACAGTATTTGCAAAAGTTATGTTTAATGTATGTTTTGCATTTTGTTAATGCATGATGTTTTATAGTTTGATAATGTTTTATTATACAAATTATAGTTTGCAAACTATGTTACGTTTTATGTTGCACATGTTATGCAATAAGTTGCATTTGTCATGCAATAAGTTTTAGAGGGTAAGTTATGACTTGCCAAATGTGTTTGTGTTTTATAATGCATTTGTTATGTGATATGTTGCATTTGTTATACAATAGATTTTACGATATAAGTTATGAATTGCTAGCATGACTGCATTTGACATGCTCACAAAAGTTAATAAGAGGGTAATGTAAAGATAAAAAGAAAGTGTCGTACTAGCCTCTGTGTTATGAGGTAATGAAAGGAAAGTAAAAGTTTGACCTCCTAGATGTGAGGTACATGACCTCGAAGTTCGATGGTCTCAAGTCTTCCGCAAGGGAAGCATCATGTTTATGATCTCATGATTAATGAGTTGGTACGAACACTAAAGTAAAATAAGGAAAGTTAAAGTAAGATAATGAAAGATAAGGAAAGTTAAGGAATGAAGATAGAAAGTTAAAGTATGAAAAAAATGATCATAACTAAAAGTCCATAATTGAGCATAAATGGAAGCATGTATTTTAGTTTTGCTTGTTTTCCTTGTAATGAAATATTTGAATGCTATGAAAAACATTATGCGGAATGTTTATGTTAAATGTTTACGAAAAACATTTTATGTTATGAAAAAAAAAACATTCTGAGGAATGTTCTATGTTAAAGGTTTATAAAAACATTTTCATTGTTACAAGAAAAGGTCTATAAATGACGCTTTATGACAAGCATTCTGAGGATTGATGTTAAATGTTTTATGAAAAATGTTTTAAAAATGTTAATGAAAAAGGTTTACGAAGAAACGTTTTAAGAAAAAGGCTTTTATGAGAAAAGTTTTTAAGGTATGTTTCAAATGTTGTGAGTTTATGTTTGAACTTACTGAGCATAAGCTTATAAAAAGTTTTTCATGCTGTAGGTAATTTATGGGTAACTAGTAAGACCCGCAAGAGGAGTTGGGTGCTGCGGAGGGTAGATGCAAAGATGTGGGTATAGATACCACTACAGTTTGCTTCCGCGTCACAAAGAAAAGGTGTTACACTATTTAATATAGTGTTTTCAAATTTTTTAGGAAAATGAGAGTTTTAAGATATGTTTTCAAAGTTAAGTCATATTTTACAAAATGTTTTATCTAATTGTAAAGTTAAGTTTTAAGTCATGTTTTAGTAAATATTTCTTATTAAGTTTTGAGAAACGATTTGAAATGGTTTTAAAGGCAAATGTTGAGCGAGGTCTCAACTTGAATGGCGACAAAAGTCGCAACAGTTTTTAAGTACACTTTAAAGAATGTTTAACGAAAAAAAATTAATTCAGTATTTTTCTTACTAAGTAAGTAAGATTACTGTTCAAGAATGATATTTTAAGATAGTTAAGTGATGGCCGAAAAGGCGGGTCGCTACAAAAAGAATCTTGAGGAGGTTAGTTGTATTACTTAAACAAGGCATGTATTACTTTAACTTCTCTTTCTATTTTGGTCTGTAGTTGTAATTAATTTATTGTCGATACCATGTGTGTGCACAAGTTGTGGGCTCGGTAGATTTTAATCAACAAAAGAAGAAGAAGAAGATCATCTTTCTACATTTTTTACTAAAAGAAAGACCCAAAATCTAATTTTTCTGACAACAAATTTTAATAAAACATCTCCAAGACAAAAATGTCACGAAGGATAAAAAAGAACAAGTAAAATCTTGTATTCACAACAAGAATACGATCCAAATTGGAAAATTGTCTAATTCTTTGCACTATCTAGGGAAATCTAGCATCAAAAGAATAATACTTTTAAGGGTTCGAAGGTTTGTACTTTTCAACCAGTTGAAAAATCCGAGTTAAAAGTTTTAAAAAAAAAATCACAGGCATAGAAAGAAAGCAATCAAATATGGAGAAAAACAAAGAAAAAAAAAACTTACTTGGCAATCGAGCAATTTTCAAGCTGCTTAACATTCTCTTGGCTTCCCATTCATAAGTTGTAGACTCTTTTTGCCCTGTTCGAAAAATTAATCAATCCCTGATATTAACTTTTAGCACTAAAATAGGGGAAGAAGAAAAAAGAAATCAATTGCAACAGTGTTTAAACAACGTGGGTTTTAAAGAAAAACAGTGCATTTGTCAAAGCTATGAGGGAGAAAAGAGAGTTGCTTACTACTGGTGCGCCTGGCCTTTAATTTAGGGCTTGGAATTGGGGAAAAAGAAAGTATTATTTTACATTTTCCCTTAAATTAGTCACTTCTAGCATTTTGCCCCTAATTTTTATAGTGTATCATTTAATCTCTTTAAATTTGTCCCCTTAACAAGTATCCTTTTCCATTCAACACATTTAGTTTTTGGACTTTTTTGCGAAATATTTTTATTCCCCCACCACCACCCCATACACATAAAACTATGTCACTTATGTTATTTTGCCTCAACTTTTAAAATGTGTTATTATAACCTTTCATTTTTTTTTTTTGCAAATAATCTCCTTTTATCTAATTCTGTTTGGCTTAACAAGGCAATATGTTTTTTTTTTTTTGTAACTTTATTGTAACTTTAGGGGGAAAAAAAAACCCCAAACATAAAAAAGAGTTTAAAGAAAAAACACAAAAAGAAATTAAGGAAAAAAGAGTTCAAAGAAAAAAGTATTATTTTTTGTAAAAAGTTATTCCAACCCTAAAGCAAAAGAGCTTAAGGAGAAGGAAAAAAAAAACCCTATAAAATTCTTTAAAAAATAGAGCTCTTCAAATTTTTGAAAAGAAAACACATTATTTTTAGGAATTTTGTGAAGGGTTTTGTTTTTATTCCTCCCTTAATTTTTTTTATTTATTTGAACGACATGTTGAAAAAAAAAATTCGTACAAGTTATTCGTATATAGATTGTTTTGACGTGGAGGTCATGTAAAATTCGAAGAAAAATAAATCGATTTATTAATCCAAACAAAATTGAATGGAAGGAAGTTATTTGCTAACAAAAAAAATTGAGGGGGCATAATGATACATTTTGAATATTAGGGGCAAAAAAACATAAATGACATATTTGGGAGAAAATATAAAAATAGTTTGCTAAAAAAAGTTCAAAAACTAACAAAGTTAGATGTAAGGGAATACTTGTCAATGAAATAAAGTTTTAAGGGGATTACATCGTACAATTTAAAAGGCGGGGGACATAATAACATAAGTGACCAAATGTGAAAAGAATCCAAAAACTAAGGTCAAACTAAGAAAAAAGAGGGAGAGCCAAGCGGCTCGTAGACAAATGATGTCCTTCTAATGCAGAGGTTTTCTACCTAAAACTGGAAGATATAATAGGATATGCAAAGATTTGATGTATATATTTGTTGATAAATCCTAAACATTCATCGTAAGCTATATCATTTGTGTCAATGTATTCGATAAATTTTAAAACATATTTGTTTTATTTCCTGATTTGTGATTCGTTTCTTAATTTTCCCCATTTGTCTTATTTTGTTAGTTTTTTGGACGAGAAATCTAAGTTGTCTTTTCTTTATAATTAAGTATGATATTTTCGTTTTATTAAATACCCTTTCTTAAAAAAAAAAAGGGTATAACGTGAAAACTCATTTATGTTAGCTTCTTAATGTAGGCTAGAAACAAGAAATAAGGGAAAAAAAACCCAAAATATTAATAAGGGATTTTTACACTGCATGTCTCCAAACTTCATAACCATTAGCACTTGGGTCTCCATTTTAAAAATTTGGACACTTTAGTTGTTATTTTAAGAATTTAGATATTCATGTCCCTTAATTCTTAATTTGTTGTCATTATTAGTCTCCATCTTATTTTTACTATTAAATAACATAATAGATATCAATATTTTGAGACTTTTTTACTCCTTTGGTTTGAAAAATGTAATTTTTTTTATAAAAAAGGTCCCCAAAAGCTATTTTTTTAAAGTAAAACTCATTGTTTTTTTTTGTCAAAAATAATATTTAACTGCCCTAGCATAAGGTTAATTATGATAATTATTAACAAAAAAATTAAAAGATTGATTATAAATTAGAAAAAAAGAAATATTGATAAATATCCATTCTATTCTGTTTTTAATAAGTTGGTATCAAATTACAATGATGTAACTAAAAGTAATTGTAACGTGACAATATTTAGTTGTTCAATTAACACATTTTTTTCCCTAAAGATCTTTAATATAATTGAGGATAATAAAAAGCATGTAATTGAATAGCATATAATTGGACAACTAATTGTTATGTTTGTCTTTAGCTATATCATTGTAATTTGAACCAACTTAACTAAAATATAATGGAATTGTCTTTAGCTAATTTTTATAATGACATTTGTGAATTTTTTTTTTTTTTTGGTTATCATCAATTATTTGTCAATGATCATCAATTATTTTTCTCTATGGCATTTAAGCATTATTTTAGACAAAAAATAAGTTATACTTCAAAAAAACAAAAGAAAAGCTTTTGGGGGCTTTTATGTTAAAAAAAATATACGTTTTTAGGACTAAAAACAAAAAAAGCCTTAAAATATTGACATCTTTTATGTTATTTAACAACAAAAAGAATATTAAGCATTAACAGTGCCAACAAATTAACAGTTTAAGGACTTAAATGTCCAACTTCTTAAAAGGGGACTTATAGTGATAATAAATTGAAGGTTTGGGGACCCGGATATCCAAATTCTTGAAGCGAGGGACTAAGATGCCACCAATTTAAGAGTTTAGGGACCTAAATGTTTAAATTTTTAAAATAGAGACCTATGTGCCAAAAGTTTAAAATTTAGGGACTTACCACGAAAAAATCCCTGTTAATAATCCGCACTCAACTTCATAAGAAACTTAACAAACAAATCCAACATTTAAGTACAAAACCAAATGAGAACTTTTAAATTTTTTTTTGACAAAAGACATGTTGTTAAAATGGGCTTGGCCGAATTGGCCGATTCGTGACCTGCAAAATTAGTCCAGGGCATCCATGTCCAACCGACCTAAATATAAGGTTATAAAGTTGCATTTGGACCATAATTGCCAAAAAAAAAAAAAAATGTTGGAGGCGTTAATTATTGAAATTTGAAGTTCAATTTTAGATGCAAAGTGAAGTGACAATCGTTAAACAATTTAAGTTAAACAATTTAAGACCAAATGGTTCAATTACCCTTAAAAATATTTAATAAAAATTAAATTATTTTCTTGGAAAAATTTGTTGTATATTATTTCAATCATTTTATGGGAGATAATTTGAAAAAATTTTAAATGCGTTATTGTAATGAAACCAAGTCAAATGGGTAAAACTCTAACATGGGCAAATATCTTGGATAACTTTGCAATTTTTTCCTTTTTTTAATTTGTAAATTTCCCGAGGATATACATACCTAGGGCCGGCAATACGGGTTGCGACACGACGACACGACACGAATCCGACACGATTTTTTGCGGGTTAGTGTCAGAAAATTTGACCACGGGTCATTTTAGTGTCGACCCGAAACTGACCCGTCAAAAAACGGGTCGTGTTCGGGTCAACCCGTCTGACACGAAAATGACCCGTTTCTGACCCGTATTTAATTAATTAAATTTTAAAAAATTAATATTATTTCATATATATAATATAAGCCCTTAAAGATCAAACCATGCTTCTCTTATCACTCATCTTCTTGTTGAAGTGGTATAAAACTCTTCTAATTTTATTTTTTTAATATTATTGAAACACCCGTTATTTTAACAGGTATGATTTTTGGTAAAATCATATGAATAAAAATATCACTTTAGTATTTTTACTAAGTCACCGAGTAAATATTTTAAATCTACCTATCACTCACTTATATCAGCCTTGTCCCACTACATTAATGCTCAATTAAATAACATCATTATCATTTGGAAACATAGAATTAATTCACCTCAACTACCAGAAGACATCGATATGTTTTCTCAACCACCTTTTTAATGCTTCCTTTATTTTCTTCTACAACATACCCCATTTGTCCCCTCAATTATGTTGACATTATTTGCTAAAAGTCTCCATGAGAGACATGATAACATTTTCTTTTAATGCTCATTTAATTCTATCCCACTCCTCAATTAATTTGATGCCTTTATATTCAACCATCACCACTCTCTTCTCTAGTTTCTCATTCTCTCCTTTCTCACTTCAATTTCCAACTAAAGACACAAGACATAAAGCTCTCTTTGCAACTATGACAACTATAATTTCCAGCCACGTTTGAAGCCGTTTTGGAGTCAATACAAGCTTGATTTTTAACCCAAACTTTGGTGTTTTTCAAAGGAGTTTTGAGGTAGGTTTTCTTAAATTCAAACTTGGTTTTAGTACGTGTTTTCTCCATGTTTAATGCATGATTT
>CAMOHE010005307.1:0-33921 GCA_946598075.1 Artocarpus hirsutus
TAATGATAGAGGAAAATTTTGAGAGGATGATGAAGGAAGAAACGTGATAGAAGAGGAAGAAAGAGAGGGAGAATTCGAGAGAGAGAGAGAGAGAGAGTTTGTGATAGGGAGAGAGAAAAAGGAAAAACGTTAAAAGAAAATAAATTTGTTACGCTTTAAAAAAAATGAAACCCCTATTCTCATAAATCAGAATTTTTCTGATTAATTGAAAGGCATATTTTGTGCAATGGATAGAATTAAGAGAGAAAGGGTCAAAGTTTCCAAAAATCAAATCGAGTTGCCATATATCACTTTGTAAAACGGGAAAACTTATCCATTAAATTCAATAAATTCAAAAGTCAAATGTTTCATTACCAAAATTAAAGAAATCATACCATAATTATGTTATTTAATCAGAATAAAACGTCCATAAATAAATTCCATCTTATCACAATTTTGTAGAATTTTTGTTGACTACTTATCAGCTATCATCGGCCTGTCGATATCAGAAGTTTGGCCTGCCGATCTCAGAAGTCCGGCCTACCGATGATATACCATCGGCTTGCCGTTCAGAGAACATCATTTCGGCCTGCCGAACTTAATAGTCCGGCCTGCCGAACTGCCTTAACACTCAAAATTCATTCATAACATATAATTGTCCATAAAAATATAATTAAACACATAAAATTAATGACATGAACATTTGAGCACATCAATTCCACGCGAGCGTCACCTGTCATAACACTTAGAATAAAAATGGTTAGTACCATTTATAATATATCATAGCACTTATCATGAGTATATCACTTAACATCATCATCAATATAACATTAACGTCGTCATTAACATAACATTATCCGTTACATCAAATTAGGCGGGCGTTACATATTTAGTTTTCAGAGTTTAGGGAAAAGTTGGCTTTTTTACAAATAATTTTCATTTCCATTTTCCCACAATTGTTTGATCAAACATTGTTTTAAATATTTTCATTTTTTATGTTTTTGAAAATGGGCAAAAACTTTTTAAAATGGAAACCAAATAGGCCCACTATTTTCTTAATTCCTTAAAAACAAAAAACCCCTCCCTCAAAAAAAAAAAAAAATTGCAAGACTACAACTATTATTCCTTTCTCAACAAAATCTCTAGTTTATATCTTTATTACTCCTTTCTTATTTACTTTCTAATTATTGCTTTGAAAGTTTTATGATTGCTATTAGATTTTTTTCGTTAGTGCTGTGTTGGTGTTGTATTGATTTGATTTTCATATGTACATAAGTAAAAAATAGATATGTCTAATAGAAAGTATGCATTATATTATGACAAACATTGAAAAAAAGGAGAGTAGAAAATTTATTCAATCCCATAAATGAGCTCTTGAAAAATTTTTCACAAGTAGTAAGAGAGATAAAATTAAGTCAAATGAAAGAACAATTGAAGAAAAAAAATTTACAAGAATTAGGGGTGAAAAAGTAATTATTAGAAAAATCCATAAAGAATAAGAATGATAAAAAAGGTGATTATTAAGTGATTGATGAAGGATATCATGAAACATATGAAAATGATGGAATCCGTACAAACACTAAAGATAATGATAATTTAAGTGATGTGTCTATGAAAATTTATGATCTAGAAAAATAGGAAAATGTTGACAATAAATGGAGAGATTTATTAGTGGAAAAATGTCCAATTAGACAAAGTGATATAAATTTTTCAAAAGATGGAAGCATTTTTCCACCTCTTATTACATGAGAAAACTACCAAATGGAGAACGACATGATAAAAGATGGTTGTATATTTAAAAGATTTTGACAAAGTTTATTACTTTTGTTATAAATTGTTTAATACTAAGTCTAGTATGAACCAATTAGACAAATAGGAACTAATGATTGGAGAAATTTAGGTGCCAAATTTAAAAGCCATGAAACAAGTAATGAGTACATAATTAGCATGAATGATTGGTTTGATTTAGAGTTAAGATTGACAAAAAATAAAACAATTGCTAGCTATGTCCAAGAAAGAATCAACAAAGAGAAAGAGCATTGGAGAAATGTTTTGGTAAGAGTAATTACTATTGTTAAAAATCTACCTAAAAATAATTTGCCATTCCGTGGAAATAATGAGAATATTTATCAAGATAATAATGGAAATTTTTTGGGTCTAAGTGAGATGATTGCAGAATCTGATCCAACAATGCAAGAACATGTTCGACGTACTAAAAATGGTAAGATTCATAATCATTACTTTGGATATAATATTCAAAATGGGTTGACACAAATGTTAGCACTTGAAATCAAGAGTACAATTTTGAAGAAAATTAAAGATGTAAAATATTTTTTCATTATACTTGATTGTACTCTCAATTTGAAGTCACAAGGAACGCAGTCTATGATATTGAGGTTTGTGGATACGACAACAAGTCCAATAAGAATTGAAGAATATCTTTTTGGGATTTTTAAAAGTGGATGAAACTTCCGAAAAAGGTCTCTTTAATGCACTTGTAGGATAAATTAAAAATCTAAAACTTGACATCAACAATGTAAGAGGGCAAGAATATTATAACGGATCTAACATGAAAGGAAAACATCAAGGGGTACAAAAAAGGTTATTGGAAATAAATCCTATAGAATTATATGCACCTTGTGGTTGTCATATTCTTAATTTAGTACTTTGTGATGTTATAGCCTCTTATGTTAGAGTTGTGTCATTTTTTGGAGTTTTACAATGCATATATTCATTATTCTCTTCTTCACCCTAGCGATGGAAAATATTGAAAGGCAACGTATCTAATTTAACTGTCATATCATTGTCACAAACTCGTTAGGAAAGTCGTATTGAAAGTGTCCAGGCAATTAGATTTCAAGCTTTAAAAATAAGAGATGCTTTGTTTGAAGTTAAAGAAACTAGTGATGACCCTAAATTAAAGAGTGAAGCTAGATGACTAGCGATGTATGAATTAGAGAATTTTGAATGTTTGTTAGGCATTATTGTTGAAAAATTAATTCAGTGGCATAGCAGAATTTAAAAATTTTTATTTATCACTTAGAATCTATCTCAGGTTTCTAAAATAGAATTCTAATTAAAATGCACATGTTGATGACTGAAAACAACACATTTGACTTATCAAGAAGCCTCAATTTTTAAATCTTCAATGTTTTGTCTCTTCCTCCAAACTATTGTGTGTGGGAACAACTCAACAAAACTTCACCAAATCTTCTCTCCTTCTAACTAGACTATATGCTAGAGGAATTTAGAACACTAAAATGGAGTGATCAAAGTTCAACTTTCTAAAAGTTGCACTATAACAATCAAGAATAAATGAGAACCTAAGGCCTTAATTTACAGAGTTGGTTGGAGGAGGTAGGAGTCTATTAAGATTAAAGGAGAATTTTCTCTCTCCTCCTTATACCTTACAAGCCATTAACACTGGGTCCACAGTCAGTGAACATGTCGATCAATAGATAGAAGCGTTTTGAATTTCAACTAATCATAGTATAGGGTTTTGTGATTATTTATATCATCCAGGATAACTCCTTTTTTTAAATAATCATATTTAAATTAGAATTCAATTAATCAAGATAATTATATAATTTAAATAATTATGAATAATTATTCTTTATTCAAATTCAAATATAATTAAAATTTAAATTAAATACTCAAATACAAATAATTAATTATCACAAAATTTCAATAATTAAATTTAAAAAAATATTATTCTGAATTAATTAATTAAATAATTAATTCCTAAAATACCCTTACTATAGAAGTCCACAGCCTTGCTGGACTGGGCCTAGCATCACATACAGTCTAACTGGACTTTGGTGTGCATAATAACAGGTCTAATAATCTGTCTAGCGTAACCTCTTGTATTATCTGTGATAAATCGCATCCTACACAGCTTGTCAAGGAATTTGTAAGTTAGCATTAGGACCTAATGGGTATATTTTAAGCTCCAATAATAATAGATAAATCAATCCCTGATTAATTATCTATTTAATTGTTAACTTTGTGTCACTCCATTAAAGAATCAAAACTGCACTTTTGGTAATATACCGTATTACGAGACTATAAATGAGCCTTGTCCGTCACCTCTCATGCATTTGTGTATTCCTATAGGTTGTCTTTAATTGGATGAAAGACTTAGTTTGGTTTTACCTTCCTATTATTTTATCTCAAAGTTTCATTATTTCACTTATTTAGAAAATTTCATTTACAACAAATACAAATAGAAAACCACCATTTAGTTACCACAAATATCCAAATGACTAAGGCTTTGTTCTATTCCAAATTCTTAAATAATGCCTTTGGGAGGATATCATTAACTCTTGTTATAGAGCTATGGATTTCATGTCTATGGATTATGCTCTCATTGACGTAGTTTTTTATCTCCAATATGCCAACAATGGAGCTTCTGATCATCGGAACTCTTGCCTTTGGCATATTAAAAGATACAAACTATAAAACATGGACTCATAAATCTATTTCATGATTAAGATTATACATAGATGATTATCAAAATGAATTATTTAAATTAAATAAAATTATTATTATTAAATCAATGATACTTTAGGTTCAATCTAGTGTGTGACCACCATTATGTCTACCAGACCAATGTATATACTACAGAGCAAACTGCTCCAACATCCTATATAAACCGTCTCCAATTAGAAGTAGATCCCCATTACAGTTGTTGTCATGTATAAAATGCCCAGCTAAATATATAGACTGCGGACTATATAATTTAAACTATTAATTTTGGTATAGCATCTATACCGTATATAAACTTTATGTATGCTTAATCCGAAGATTTGGTTATAATAGTGATGGATTACATGTTTGCTTAATTAATGCTTAATCATAATAATGAAAGCAATATGAGGATCATTATTAATTCATGAATATTCGTATTATTTATTTATTTATTTAATCTAAAATGTTTTTAATGACAAATAAAATACTTATTGCTTAGAGAACCAATCCTAACAATGGTTATTTGATTTGATATCTTGTTTGATGTTAATTCAATTAGTAAAAGCTTACAAAATGAAGATATGCATATTGACATTGTTATAGATTAACTAAAAGATCTTCTTTCTTATTTTAAAAATTATAGAGAAAAGGGATTTTCATCTGCCATGATTTCAGCCAAAGACATTGCAAATGAGATGGAAATAAAATCTAAATTTTGTGAAAAACATTTAATTCGTAGGAAGAAACAATTTGATGAAAATATTGTTTGTGATTAAACAGAATCTGCAAAAGAGTCATTACGAATTGATTATTTTCTTTACATGGTTGACAAGGTTTTTTCTTCACTTGTAGTCATATTTGAGCAATTTCAAGCATATGGAAACATTTTTGAGTTTTTATTTAATTCTAAAGAATTAAAGGCATTCGATGAAGATTTTTTGAAAAGGTATTCTTTGAATCTTGAAAAAATTCTAAAATATGATGGATTTTCTGACATTGATGGTCCGGTTTTCTTTTCAAAACTAAAAATGTTGAGAGAAGTTTTGCAAAGGAAAATAGCAGTCCAATTGAAATACTTGATTACATAAAAAAGGGTAGATTCTTTTCCAAATACAGTATTGTTCATAGAATATTATTAACAATTCCAGTGACTGTTGCTTCTGCTGAGAGGAGTTTTTCAAAGTTGAAACTGATAAAATCATATTTAAGATCAACTTTGCTACAAGAATGGTTAAGTGGATTGGCTATGTTGTCTATTATAAAAGATTATTAGATAAACTTGAATACAAAGATCTGATTAATACTTTTGTTTACCAAAAGGTAAGAAAAATAAGCTTTTGAACAAATGCTTCATTTTCTATAATTTTTTTTTATTGTTTTGTTATCTTCTTAGAATCAATAGGTTGAAGAAAGCTCAACATTGGTTGTCAGCTCAACATTGGTTGCCCATGTTGGTTAAATGTAAAAGCGTGCTTATTTTTTAGTAAAAACTTTTATATTGACTTTAATATAATTTCAGTTTGGTTGTTATTTTTTCTCGGTTTTGTGTTCATGGACATAATTTGTTGCGTTGTTATCGAATAATACAAGAGATTGTTCTTTTTTTTCTAATTTTAAGTATTTCATAAAAAAGTCCTCTAAAAAGGCCCTTTCAAAAAAACTTGCTTAGGGCCTTAAAATTATTGAGTTAGCCCTAATGGTAACCGCACAATAAGATTAGTTAAAAAAAGTACATAATTTTTTTTTTTTTTTAGTTTGGCTTTAAAAGTTTGTTTAACTATACACAACATAGAAGACTTTCTAAGAAATATTATTAATTTTCTTTCATACTCAAACAATAAGAGCTTCTTTCTTTTTTTTTTCATGACCATCTCAGTTTATCATCATATGTGGATATTGAAATACTCATATAAGTTATCGATAAAATTTTGTTTTTTTATTTATAATCAATTGATATAATTGACCAATTTATTATTTATTATTTATTATTTATACATCTTTATATATTTTACATTCTTTTTAACTTAAGATTCTATTTTTTTTTCAAGAATTTTAAATAACAAAATTATGGCTTTACCTTGAAAAATAGAACAAAATTAAACTCTATATATATCACATTCCTTTTAGCCCTTATATTTTAGTATCTTTTTTTATTCATAGAGTCTCAATAAGGACTATTTAATAAGAAAATCATTCAAAATTCTAAATTCTTAAACTATTAACAATTTGGTGCTGGAAAATAGTCTTACAGAAGCAGTGGAATTTTAATAATCTTTAAATTAATAGGATGCTATCTTATATTGTTATGAACAATAAATTATTACATAATGTAGTACATATCTCTTAGAAGCAGAAACTAACCGCTAAAAGAAGAAACTAGTGAATCTCCACCAAGTGATCTTCAACACTATTCTCCTTCAATGAATTGCCATGTGTGTGGGCACGACACAGCTGGTCTTTATCACTAGGTTTCTAGTAGACTAGGTGCCCTAAGAATTAAATGATGTAATAAGTTTTTGGAGACATTTAATCAATAAATTGTTTATTTATTATTCATATATTAAATGTTGTCCTCTTTATATTTATTTAAGTTAAAAATATGATAAGTAAATAAAAGTCTGAGACTATTAATCTAAACTTTTAAGATTATGCATATGATTGATAGATTATACGAAAGACATAAATTTTAAAGGTGATAGTCTAAATTATAATGTCCACAATTGAGGGAATAAAGTTGGGCACTTTATTCATGTTAAGACGTTATGTTGTCTATATCCCTAATGGAAGATGACTTGTTTTAATCATCGGGTGGAGACTTCATGAGCAGAAACATTGGTATATTGTTATAGGTGACGATATATTGGATCGGAACAAAAACTTGAATTGATTTGATTAATAATTCTGTTTGTTTAAATCAATTTACTTTAGACAATCATATATGTTATGTCTTAATCTTGAAATGAAATAATGGGCCTGCATTCTTGACTTGTATTTTTTAATGGACCAAAAGATGACATCCTAATTTGTTGATAGTACGTATACAGATTCGTTAGAAATATGATTCTTGATTGACGTAGACTCGTTATTCATAGATATAGAATCCGTAGTTCTTTTGTAGAGTTAGTGATATTCTCGTATATGCATTATCTTGTTATTGAAAAATTGGAGTGCTCAACTATTTGGATACATAGATGTAACCAAATAGTATACTATTTATGGATAGTAAGTATTCCAATGGTGAGACAATTGAACATAATGATATGTCATGGGGCTGTTAAATTTGAAATCTTTAAGTCAATTATGAATATTTTATGGGGCTATTACACATTATGATACGTTATGGACGGTTAGCTTATTTGAGCTTTGTAATTTTATATAGTTCGATAATGTAGCTCTAAACTTTTAGTGGAGCAGCGTTAGAGTTGATAATTACAAAATATACATATATATCTAGGATATTTTATTTTATAATTTTAGAACTTGATCTATATATATCCATCAGGTCCCTTTTGCTAGCTCATAATAATTCATGTAACAATATAGCATGTTTTTTCTACATATTGGTGACTTATGTTATTTATTAGATTGGCTAAAATTTAACTTGATTGGATTTAATAATTCATATTATTTTATTGGTTAAATTAATTTTGTGAATTAATTCAAGATAAACATGTGGAATTATTTGGACAATATTTTATTTGATATGAGATTATCTGTATATGATTGTTTTAATCAAATAACTTCTTTATTGGGTTTTTTGAGTAAAATTGATGCTCTATCTAATATTCCCGCGTGAAATAAGATATTCTAAGATTTTCATATTATCGCTTGGTCAGCAGGCAAGTGGCCAAGTTCAGTAAGCCGATCTTACAGATTGGCAAGCCAATGTGTGATAATCTTGTTATGCGTTTTTGATGCAATTTTGATCAGAAGTTGATCCAAACTTGAATTTTAAAGCCTAATCTATTAAAGACTAACCACATATTTGACCACTATATAACGGGTACTATTTTTCATTGTTCCTCAAATCGTTTGAGAAATAAAGAGTGAGTACTCTAATGAAAGAAACTCTAAGACTCTCAGAGAGCTATTGTTCAAAATCTAGAACCTTAGCCCTAGGTTTTCTTAAGTGGTTGGAATTAGTGTCACCGAGGGAAAAACTATATGATGTACAACCATCTGCATTATGATCGTGGAAAAAGAATAGCAAGGAATATCAGTTGGTTAAGGCTCTTTTAGAACGTTATTTTCTAATCAGAATTTTTGTAGTCTTTAGTATACAAAAAAAGGTATGTAAGCTTTTTTATTAATTTATATACTTAGTATGTCAAACTTGTTATTTGAAAAAGACTTTGATTTAAAAATTTTTTAAAATTCTACTACGTATCATTTTCCAACAATTGGTATTATAGCCATAGTTTTACGTTGATTTTAAGGACTTATGATCATGCTATGCACATAAATTATGTGATTTTATTCTCTCCTATGTTTGAATTATTTTATTTTTTGAGAGTTGACAGTCTAGAGTTTCTATATTATTAAATGTTATCATGAGATTATGTAGTAGATGTTTATTAATTAATTATGGTTAATCAAATTTTTGTTTTAATTATTATATTAATTAATTAATTTTACTGGTTATGGTTCTTTAGAGGTTCTATGTATTTAGCTTTTTCATGAAATTAGATGGTGGTCTATCATTACCGTCTAGGATTTATTAATTTAATTTTGGATTGTAAAATTTGTATCAAAATAATTATTTAAAGTAAAGATCAATCTAGAAGATGGACAAGATTGTAGTTCTATTTTTTTTTTCTATGTTTATAAATTTTTTATGATTTTGAATTGTTAAAAAATAAATTAAAAAACTACTTAAAAAATTATTTTTACAAAAGTTTAGAAAAACGTTGGTTCAGCGTCGATCGACAGGCCAGTTACCCAGTACCAACAGGTCGATGGTTGCAGACTAGCAGGCTGATAGTCACAGACCAACAAGCTGATTAGCGGGCAGAACCTTTTTTAAAACAGTGCATTTTTTTGGTGCAATTTTTATTTTTATTTTTTTAGACAATTTTGAGAAACATGAAATTTTATGATAACCAGAAAAATAAATTTTTGATTTACATGAGATTGAAGAATTGAAGACGAACGCGACATAAAGAAGAATACAATGAGAAGATACAAGATTAAGAATCGATATATGTTTCTATTAATCTTATGTAATCTTTATTTTCTTTTCTTTAAAATGGAACCATAATATTACAGCTATTTATTATATTGCTTGTAGTTTTGCATGTTGTATTGCTTGTCTACATTATAATATGTTTTACCATGTATGTTGATAACATTCCATGTAGAATAGGGAGTGCTACTCGTTAAAAATTGATCATGCATGTTGGCGTTAACGCCCAAAATGTTTTCTCTTAAATGGTTAACGTTTATAGTATATAAAAGTTGTCGTATCCATAGGGAGATGGAAGAGAATTTGTAACTCAAGAGATTATTGAAATTAAACGTTCAAAGAGGCAAGTGGTTTTTTCAAAGCAAAGTTTAAAAGAAATAAATATTTTTGTGATTTTTTTATTCAAAATTTAAAACATAAAACTAAAACGGTGAAACTTTGAAAATCCCTTATATGTTTTACAACTGATATGGAATTTTAACTCTAATTAATAATTATCTAAAGCATTTGATTTATTATATCTTTCTCATTAATTGCAAGCACTTTTTACTAATTATATAGGTCAACCGAGAGCGACAATATAGCAAGCCATAATACAGTTTTCTTATAAAAACTAGCAAAATAGTCATCTCTCACTAATGATTTGGTGTATTAATTATGAAAATTATAACCGCTATCACTCAATTATAATTAACATAATTTTAAGATAGAAACGATAATAATAAATTAAAATTAATATATTTTTATGGAATAAATTGTTGCTTGAATTTCGGTAGCACTTCGTCTTATAAAATATCTAAAATCGACAATATAACAAGTCATATTGCAGTAAAAGACATTCTATAAAATTAAGCATCATTTCATTATTATTAATATTAATTATGCAACACAATTAAATTATATAAGGGAAGCATGATTGACTTTATGTAAAAATTAGCAACATAACAATACTAACAACAATTATTAAAATCTTGAAAATGTAATTTATTCTACAAAAAATAAGCATTACAAAGCAGATATAGAGTTAAAATTCATACAAGAGTATTATACATACAAGATTATCTTTCTGTCTCACCAAACTGTCTACAATAATTTAGATATTATTTTATTATTATTATTTTTAAAAGGGATACTGTTGAGTCTAACTCAACAGAAAGGAAAAGCAAGAGAAAGAGGGCCAAAGGCCCAAAGGGATGCGGATCAAGGGGGAGAACCCCCTTATTTATAGTGAAAATATTTCACTATTTAATAATTTTTTTATTATTTTTTTTACTGTTTCATTTTGATAAAAACGAATCAAAAGATTTGTTTATATTAGATTTATCTATGCGTTTGTGAATTCATGTGTGATTCTCTGCCTCGTGGTGACTGGCAGTACAAATCAGGCACAATCTAGACCGCTAATCTTGCGATCCAAAGGCTACCAGATGCGTGTGAAAATGGGCCTAGGTGGGGCCACATGGCCCACTAAATCTAATCGTCAAATCAGTCAAAATCATCCAATCGAATGATTGAAAAGACGGCTTCAGTATGAACGATTGCACACGATTGGACACTGCCCGAGATGCTCTCTGACACGTGTGAGACTTGTCGGCACGTGTGATGCACTCACCAATCAGATTTCGACACCTGGACTGCACTAATGACCACAACTGTCGTAGCTGATGACACGTTGACACGCGTCCCTTCCTCGGACGGTCATGATCATTTAGGCGGCTCATCCAATGGCCAAAACATGACACGTGTCCTCCCTTATCCAAAATTTGTTTTTTTATGATTTTTTAGGCATTTGTTGTCCGATTTTGTCTGTTTTTGCACCGTTTTGCTCCATTTTCCTTCAAATTTTAAATCTAAAATAAAATAAATCAACAAAAATTAATTATTTTACAAACATAATATTTACAAAAATATTAAAAATATTTATTTTTCATTAAAACACATAAAATTAATTACAAACTTCTAAAATTTTCGATCTTTTACGGTTTGACACATATATAATTTTTAAGACTTGGAAATATTTTTAAAAATTACTAAAAATATAAGAGAATATATTTGCAAACTTAAAACAGACTATCAAATACATTAAAACTCAAAATAAAATAATCATACGATATTTTTATAGTTTTGACTATTTACAAACTAAACACATATTTAATACAATAAAACGACTTTAAAAATTACCAAAAATATCATTAAACATAAAAACATACTAAAAATAAATTTTTAAACACATTTACACACTAAGACACAAAAACACCTATTAACAAAAAAAATGCTATTAATTAGATGATTTAACAAGAAATAAAAGCATAAATATACGATTTAAGCCTTATAAAATATACATCTCATCACATGTTAACATAAAAACCTTGACTTTTAAAATATTGAGTAAGAGAAGGTTTTCGAAGAGAGGGCCTAAGGCCTTCATCGTTGGTCCATAGGTAACACATGGTGGTTCTGACCTCTAGAAAGGGATTGCATTATATACCGAGTTGGATTTCTAAAAGGATAATTTGCTTTAGTGTGATTTATCATTGAACAACCCTAAGTGGTGATTATAAGTCATAAATAAAGTAGTTGAAATGATAGTTATACACTCAAGATTAATTTTATTATTAACCTCCTCTAGGAGCTCTGTTAATAAAGTTAATGGCTAAAGAAAATGATTATCAATATATGCTAGATCAGATGGGTCTCGAATGGTATATATTAATCGGAGGGGATCTGTGTTCCTAATTGAATTTGGCAAGTCTCCCTTAGGTGCCTTGTTGAATTTTAAGTTGGGGATTATTGTTGTAAGGTTGTGATTTCTTCAAGGTTTTGATACATAAACACATTGTATGCTTACTTGTTTGTGCTATCTTACTAAACTGTTATGTGATGTTTGCTTATGTTTGATATATGATTCTTTATTGTAGATCAAAATATCTAAAAACTCTTTATCTTCGATACTTGATAAGAATACTTTAACTGTCATGAATTACAATAATAAAAAAGGAGCCTAAATATCGTCATTTCCTTTGACAAAGTAAAATTTGTACTAACAACACCGTGTCCTCTTGAGCCTACCGGTGGAACCACTAATGAACAAAGTGTATGATTGCTAGAAGGATACTAATAATCAGGCTCATTGTTTCATTATGGCTAGCATGAATAATGTGCTATAGGCTCATTATGAAGATTATGAGACTGCTTGGTAGATCTTAAATAATCTGAAAGACATGTCTGGAGGCCAAGCCTTAACAAAACGGCAAGGAGCTCTTTGGAAGCTCTTCAACTACAAACAAAGTCCGAGGACTCCTGTGAAGAAGCCTATGATGTTAATTATGGGTTACCTTGCTAAGGCACAAACCTATGGAGCTGATATTGATGTAGAGTCATAGATGACTATAGTCTTTGAGACTTTCTCTAAGGAGTTTATCCCGTTTAGAGCTTTAAATAACTTAAGTAATAGATAAGACGTCACCTTGACTGTGCTGATGAAGCAGTTACAAGAGTTTGAGAATTTGATCAGGAAGCTCCAATTGGTGGCGAGGCAAACTTGACAGCTGCATCTGGTTCCAATCCTAACTCAAGGAATGGAAAGAAACAGAAGGCTGAGAATAGGAAGTCTTCTGTTTCGACAAAAGGTAAGGACAGGAGAAAAAGAAGAGGAACCCAAAAAAGCTAAAATGCTTCTTCTACTGGAAGGTTAGGCACATCAAGAAGAATTGTAAGGACTTCTAGTGTAGAGGAGGTAAGTGCGGACTTCTAGTTGTTGAGACTTGTTTAGTTGAGGAATCAAATGGCACTTAGGTCATAGATTCTAACAACTAATCATGTTTGTGTTTCTCTATAAAGATTCAAGGAAATGAAAAGTCTACTACATAAGCACTTCATGCTTCGGATGGATAATGGATCATTGGTGTTGGCTGAAGCAGTGGAAGACGTTTATCTTTGTTTTGATAGTTATAGGATTTTAGTTTTGAAGGATTGTTTTTATGTGCCAAAACTTAAAAGGAATTTAATTTCTGTCGCTTGTTTATTCAAAGACTCTTATTCAGTTTCTTTTAATAATAAAGTTGTGATTTGCAAAAATAAATCTTTTATTTGTAGTGGATGGATGCAAAACAATCTATACTTTATCAAACCTAAGATGGACTTATTGCTTAGCAGTAGGATTAATGATAACTCTAAAAGACTTAAAACTTCTCACTCTAATGAGACTTATCTTTGGTACTTGTGATTATGTCATATTAACCTGAATAGGATTCAAAGGTTAGTAAGGGATATACCTTAAGGTAATTTAGAAGTGAAATCTATACCACAATATGAATCTTGTTTGGAGGGCCATATGACCAAAAGACTATTCAGGTTTGAGGGCAATTGAACTAAAGAGGTTTTAGAACTTGTGCATAGTGATGTTTGTGGTCCTATGAACATCAAGGAACGAGGAGGGTACGAGTATTTTGTCATTTTTATTAATGATTACTCGTGATGTAGATATGTATACCTAATGCATCATAAGAGTGAAGCTTTTGACAAGTTTAGATAGTTTTGAGCTGAAGTGGATATGCAATTAGGTAAACCCATAAAGGCACTTTGATTTGATCGAGGTAGAGAATATTCTCGTATGAGTTCTTAGGACACTTATTAGAGAAGGGAATTTTATCCCATTTGACTGCATCAGGCACTCCACAACAAAATGGCATGGCTAAGAGAAAAAATAGAACTTTGTTGGACATGGTTAGGTCCACGATGAGTTATTCAACGTTACCTTTGTATTTTTTTGGACATGCACTACAAACCGTATGTTATGTTTTGAACAATGTGCCTTCAAAATCAATTCCTAAAACTCCTCACAAGTTGTAGATGGATAGGAAGACATCCTTAGACCGTATCCGCATAGTGGATGTCCTGCTTATGTCCTATACATGAAAGCGAATAAGTTGGAAGCATGTTTGAAAGTGTGTGTGCTTGTAAGATATCTAAAAGGGACTAAAAGGGTTATTTTATAACCCAAAAGAAAAAAAAAAGTCGTGGTTTCAGCGAATGCAACTTTTCTTGAGGAAATTACATGAACAACTTTAAGCCTCGTAGTAGAGTGGCACTCAAGGAGTTAGCGAGTGATTCGATCACTCAAGGGGTTCCGATTGAAACCAATCCAATCAATATAGAAAAACTAATTGAACAACAACCTAGAGAGCTTTGGCGTAGTGGGAGGATCGGGTGTCAACCCGAGAGATATATGTTTAATGGTAAAGCTTACTTAGCTGAATTGGTTGAACATGACAGGAATCCTTACAGTTACACAGAGGCTATGGAGAATGTTGATTTAAAGCTCTGGATAGAAGCTATGAATACTGAGATAAAGTCTATAAAGACTAATCAAGTATGGGTGCTTAAAGACCTTCCTAAAGGGGTAAAACCAATGTCAGGTCATATGCAAAGCATGGCATACATGAGACCATTTATTGCTTAAGCATAAGGCACCGTCTTTATGTATTCTCTTTATTCATCAGACTTTGAAGAGTCTTTCTTAGAAAGAGTAATTTCAAAGCTAGATGGTTGCCCAACTTTCTTGAAATTCTATATTGTATACTTCTCGAGAATCTTGTCTATGTATGTAGCTTAGTATAAAACTATCATTTTGTTCTTCCTATCTCAAAAGATTTAGATACCTAGAATATAATTAGCTTCACCTAAGTCCTTCATGTCAAATAGCTTAGTTAATCATAATTTGACCAATGATAATGCCCCAACGTCATTGCTAACAAGCAGAATGTCATCTATATTGAGCAATAAAAAAACCACATTCCCATCCTTATTGTGTTTGTAAACATATGGTTCGTCCATGTTTTGTTCGAACCCATAAGTCTTGATCACTTAATCAAGTCTTATGTTCCAAGAACAAAAAGTTTTCTTAAGTCCATTAATAGACTTTAATAGCTTATAGACCTTCCCTTAGCCTTGAACCTGTCTGGCTGTACCATTTGTATAGTCTCATTAAGATAGTCATTCAGAAAAGCCGTCTTGACATCTATTTTTCAAATCTCATAATAGAGAGTGGCAGCAATGGACGAGAGAATGCAGATGGACTTAAGTATGGCTATAGACGAAAAAGTTCCCTCGTGATCGATTCCTTTCTTTTGCGTCTATCCCTTTGTTACCAATCTAGCCTTGTAGGTTTTGACTTTCCTATCTACTCCTCTCTTTCTCTTATAGACCCACTTACATCTTATAGGTTTTACCCTTTCAGGAAGGTCCACAAGCTCCCAGACTTGATTAGTTTTCACAGACTTTATCTTAGTGTTCATAGCTTATGTCTAGAGCTTTGAATTAACATCCTCCATAGCCCCTTTATAAGTATAAGGATTCCTAGCATGTTTAACAAGTTCAGCCAAGTAAGCTTAAGCATTGAACACATATCTTTCGGATTGACGTCCAATCTTCCTACTACGCTAAAGCTCCATAAGTTGTTGCTTGATCGGTTTTTCTACATTGATTGGATTGATTTTAACTAGAACCCCCAAAGTGATCAAATCATTCACCACCTCCTCAAGTATCACTCTACTATAAGGCTTAAAGTCATTCGTGTAACTTTCCTCATGGAAAGTTGCATTCATTGAAACCAGGACTTTATTTTTTTTTTTTGGGTGTAAAAATAACCCCCTTTTATCCTATTTGGATATCCTACAAACATGCACATCTCTAAACATGCTTCCAACTTATTTGTTTCCTTGTCTAGGATATGAGCAGGACATTCCCATATTCAAATATGGTTTAAGAATGTCTTCCTACCCACCATAACTCGTGAGGAGTTTTAGGAACCAATTTTGTAGGCAAATTGTTCAAAAGATAACATGTGGTTTTTAGTGCATATCTCTAAAAAGATAAAGGCAATGTTGAATAACTCATCATGCATCTAACCATATACAAGAAAGTCCTATTCCTTTTTTCAACCATGTCGTTCTGCTGTGGAGTGCCTGATACAGTCAAATAGAATAAAATCCTATTTTCTACTAAGTGTCCTAAGAACTCATCGGAGAGGTACTCTCCACCTCAATCGGATCGAAATGTTATTATGGGTTTACCTAATTGCTTCTCTGCTTCAGCTCGAAACTCCTTGAACTTATTAAAAACTTTGTTCTTATGATGAATTAGGTAGACATACCCATATCTTAAGTAATCATCAATAAAAGTGACAAAATGCTCATACCCTCCGCATGCCTTGATGTTTATGGGACCACAAACATCACTATGCACAAGTTCTAAAACCCCTTCAGTTCGATTGCCTTTAGATCCAAATGGTCCTTTTGGTCATTTTGGCTTCCAAATAAGATTCATATTGTGGTCTAGATTCCACCTTTAAGTGACTTAAAAGTCCATTCTTTACTAACATTTTAATCCTATTCAGGTTAATATAACCTATTTGCAAGTCACAAAGATAAGTCTTATTAAAGTGAGAAGTTTTAAGTCTTTTAGAGTTATCATTTATCTCAGTGTTTAGCAGTGATTCCATCTTAGATTTGATAAAATATAGGTTGTTTTGCATCCATACACTACAGATAAAATTTTTGTTTTTATGAATCACAACTTTATCATTCAAAGAAACTAAATAAGAATCCTTAAATAAACAAGCGACATAAATTAAATTCCTTTTAAGTTTAGGAATATAAAAAAATCTCTCAAAACTAAACTCCTATGACTATCAAAATAAAGATGGACGTTTCCTATTTCTTCAGCCAACACTAAGGATTCATCGCCCATTTATAACATGAAGTGCTCATGTAGTAGACTTCTTGTTTTCTTGAACCCCTGTAGAGAAACACAAACATGATTAGTTGTTTCAGAATCTATGACCCAGGTGTCCTTGATTCTTCAACTAAATAAATCTCAACAACTAGAAGTTCGCATTGGCCTTTTTTAGTTTAAAAGTCCTTGTAATTCTTCTTGATGTGTCCAACCTTCCTGCAAAAGAAACAGTTTAGTTTGTTTAGGTTCTTTTTTATTTTTCTTCTTATCCTTGCCCTCTGCTGGAATAAAAGACTTCTTATTCTTGGCCTTTTGTTTCTTTCGATTCCCAAAATTGGAATTAGAACTAGATGCAACCACAAAGTTCCCCTTGCCACCAGTTGGAGCTTCCCTAATTGAGTTTTTAAACTCCTACAACTGCTTCATCAACTTAGTCAAAGTCACATCTTGTCTATTGCTCAAGTTATATAAAGCTTTAAATGGGATAAACTCCTTTGAAAGAGTCTTAAAAACTATAGTCATTTATGACTTAGTATCAATGTCAACTCTATAAGTTTGAGCCTCAACGAGGTAACCCATGACTATTATATGCTCTTTCACAAATGTCCCTGATTTTTGCTTGCAATTAAGAAGCTTCCGAAGAGCCCTTTGCT
This sequence comes from Artocarpus hirsutus, assembly GCA_946598075.1. Classification (NCBI taxonomy): domain Eukaryota; kingdom Viridiplantae; phylum Streptophyta; class Magnoliopsida; order Rosales; family Moraceae; genus Artocarpus; species Artocarpus hirsutus. Next base: position 18,016 of record CAMOHE010005307.1, read on the forward strand.
GCTTCATCAAAGCTTGCCCTCCAAAGATGTCTTTAAGATTATCTATGATCTGATGAGCAGTCTTATAATCTTCATGTTGCGCCTGTAGCATGTTATTCATGCTGGCCACGATATAGCAGTATACCTGATCATCAGCATCTTTCCAGCAATCGAACTCTTGGATTTGTTCATTAGGGATTTGCTAGTAGGTACAGGAGGACACAGTGTGATTAGCACAAATTTTAGTTTCTCAAAGGATAGGACGATATGTAGATTCTGTTTCCAATCATTATAGTTCTCACCAGCTAAAGTGTTTTTATCAATTATCAAAGATAAAGTGTTTTTAGACATTTTGATCTATATATCAAACATAAGCAAACATTCAATAACAATTTAGTAAGATAACATAAACAAGTAAGCATACAATATGTTTACATGTCAAAACCTTGAAAAAATCACAGCTTTACAATGATAATTCTTAACTCAGAATTCAACAAGCAGCTTAGGAGAGACTTACCAAATTCAATTAGGAACACAAATCCCCTTTAATTAGTATATACCATCTAAGACCCATTTGATTTAGTACATACTAATAATCACTTTCTTTGGCCATTAACTTTATTAACAAAGCTCCTAAGGGAGGTCAATAATAAAATTAATCTTGAGTGTTTAACCATTGTTTTAACTACTTTATCCATGGCTTATAATTGACGCTTAGGGGTAAATAATGATAAAACATACTAAAGCAAATTATCCTTTTGGAGATCCAACCTGGTATATAATGTACCCCTTCCTAAGGGTCGCAATCACCATATGTTACCTATAGACCAATGATGGCGGCTTGAGGTCTTCTCTTCAAAAACCTTCTCCTCCTTAATATTTTAGAAATCAAGGTTTTATATTAACATATGTTAACATATGTGAACAATTTTTAAGGAGCGGTAGTCCCTACTTTGCATGATATATTATCAATATACACGGCAAAACATATTATAATGCAAACAAGCAATGCAACAAGCAAAGCTACAAGCAATATAATAAATAACCATAACATTATGGCTCTATCTTAGAGAAAAGAAAATAAAGGTTGCAAAAATTAATCGAGACATTTTATCAATTCTTCATCTTGTATCTTTTAGTAGTATCATTCTTCACGTAATGTCCATCTTCAATTTCAACCTCATGTAGATCGAATTTCATTCTTTGGTTATCATAAAATCTCATTTGTTTTTCTCCAAATTATTTCATAAAAAAAGAACCTCACAAAAATAATAGAAAACAGCTTTCTATCGCCTCGCAGTCGACCATGCCATCGTGTTCCAAATCTAAGAAGCCTTTTTCTTCATTATTTTTGTATTTTTAATTTTACCAACAATTCAAAAAACTCGTGAAAATCTTATAAACACAAAAAAATAAATAGCCCAGCAATTAGTTCCATCTTTAAAGCCATCTTCTCTTTGAATAATTATTTTAATACAAATATAAAAACTAAAATTAAAATAATAAAACCTAGACGATGATAATAGATTGCCATCTCATTACATGAAAAACCTAGATATACATTCTAACTTCTAAGGAACCATAACCGGCAAAATTAATTAGTTAATATAATAATTAAAGTAGAAATTTAATTAAAAACAATTAGTTAATAAACATTCACCATATAATCTCATGATGACATATAATTATATAGAAAACCTACATTACCAACTCTCTAAAAAATACAATTCAAGCATATGAGAGATTAAGATCACATAATTTATATACTTAGCATGATCACAAGCTTGTAAAAAACTCTGTAAAACCATGGCGTTGATACCAATTATTGGAAAACATAAATGTAGTAGAATTTTAAAAAATTTTAAATCAAACCCTTTTTCTAAATAACAAGTTAACATACAATGTATATAAATTAATAAAAGATCTTTTGTACCTCTTTAGTAGATTGGAAACTATAAGAATTGCAACGAGAGAAATCTATCAAAAATGCCTCAACCAACTGGTATATCTTGTTATTCTCTTTCCACGATTAAAATGCAGTTGGACGCACGTTGTTTAATTTTTCCTCAGGTGACCTCTCCTCCTAACTGCAAGATAAAACTAATAGCAAAGGTTCGAGCTATTAAACAATAAAGCTATGGGAGTTTTAGAGCTTCTCTCTCTAGAATACATTCTCTAAATTTTTCAAGTGATCTAAGAAACAATAGAAAATAGTTCCTTTTATATATTGGTCGCATTAGGGTTCATGCTTATCAGATTTGGCCTCAAAATTTAAATTAGACTCAAAATCCATGATAAAAATGCATGAAATGCGTTTTACTAAAAACCAGGTGCGGTCAACTATGCCTTTGTAATGCGGTCAATTGCAACGTCGCATCCAAGTTGCTAGACATGTTTTTCGTGCTTCTCAAACTTATCTTGTTTACCCTATTTAAACCGATTTGGATAAATCCTATCTTATGTGATATGAATATCCTTTATAGAGCTTTAATTTTAATTGAAATAACCCAGTAGAGAAGTTATCTAATTAAAACAGTTATATACAGATAAACCTATACAAATAAAATTTATTTTAAATAATTCAACATGTTTATCTTGAATTAATTCATAAAATTAATTTAACTAATAAGCTAACATGAATTATTAAATCCAACCTATCGAATTTTAGCCAAACTAATAAATAACATAAGTTACCAATTTGTAGGAAAAACATGTCGTATCGTTATATAAAATATTATGAGCTAGCAAAGAAGACTTAATGGACATATATAGATCAAGCTTCTATAATTATAAATTAACATATCTCCAATACGTATATTTTATAATTATCAACTCTAAAGCTATTCCACTAAAAGCTTTGATTTGCACTTTTAAACTATATAAAATTATGAAATTCTATTAAGTTTATAGTCCTTGACATATAATATTTTGTAACATCCCCATAGGATATTCATAATCGGCTTGAGAATAAATTTCATTTTACCTTCCTGATTATTTTTATCTTATGTTTCATTATCTCACCATTGGAATACTTATTATTCATAACCAATAACAAATAGTATACCATTCCGTCATATATATATATCTAAATAGTTGAGCGCTCTAGTTTTTAATTACAAGATAATGCCTATAAGAGAATGTCATTAACTTTACAAAAGAGCTATGGATTCTATATCTATGAATAACGACTCTACGTCAATCAAGAGTCATGTCTCTAACGTACCGGTATGCGTAATATTATCTAACTCAAGATGTCACCTTTGGAACATCAAAAAACATAAGTCAAGAATACAGACTCATTGATTCATTTTAGAATTAAGATGCAACACATATAATTGTCTAAAGTGAATTGATTTAAACAAACAGAATTATTAATTAAATCTGCTCATCTTTAGTCCTGATCCAATATCGTCACCTGTAATAATATACCAATGTTTCTACTCATGGACTACAACTTCGATGACCAAGACAAGCCATCTTTTGTTAGGAATATAGACAATATAACAATCTTAACATAAATAAAGTGTCCAACTTTATTCCTTGATTGCGGACCTTATCATATAGACTATCACCTTTAAGATTCATGTCTTCCACATAATATGTCCATCATATGCACAATCTTAAAGGTTTAAATTGACAGTCACAGACTTTTGTTTACTTATCATATATTCAACATAAATGAACATAAAGAGGACAACATTTGATATATGAAAATAAATAATAAACTCTTTATTGATTAGATGTCTCCAAAAAACTGTTATATTATTTAATCCTTAGGGCATCTAGTCTAACACCTACTAGGTTCTAGTTTGGCACCCTACATCGATAACCGGATTCGAGTTCCAATGAGTTTCATGAGGAACCTAGTGAGTTTTAAGACGAAACTTGGCATATTTCAACGGATTTCAGGACAGAACCTAGTAGATATTATTTCGGCATCCTACATGAGTAAGTAGGAGAAAGGGTAACTTATGTCCTTTAATAAATCTCCAATTTCTAATAAAGAGGTAGCTTTAATAGGTAGTTTGTTGGAAGATATTTTTAATAAAATGGTGCATTTAAAGGGCATTCTTGTGAGTTGCCCAATGCATATGGTAGGCTGAGCACCAATGTTTAGTTCCCCACCCACACCCACCCACCCTCAATATTTACATAACAAAAACATTCTTTTGCCTAAGAATTTTTTTCAATTTATACCTTCGAGAGCAAAAGAGAAACTCGCCTCGGTGAAGACAATACATATACAAATAATAACATATTTAAAATGAAACCAAACATTATAAGTGGCTCCTTTTCTCTCTGCCGTCTATAAACTCCATATTTTTTCCTCAAGCGTTTGAAAATTTTACTTTAAAATCTCACAAACCAAATTTTCGTCATAAATTCCACTCCTTCATGGTGTGTTTTTTTCTTTAGTCCTAACATCTCACACTACCATGATTGCTCAAGGCCTTTCTTTCATTTCCATATCTGCAGAAAATACATTTTGAAATATAATTCATTAACAATATAGTACATTCATCTCATTGCAAATACATATTCAAATTGAAAATAACTATTCAACTAGAGATAACCAAAAAACGTCGAAGTTATAGCAAAGTTGTATGTCAACAAGTAACACCAAAATGCATAAACCATAGAATTGAGATTAAGAGGGAACAATTAGGTAGATATATATAGAATACTAGAAAGTAATTTCAATAGGGTTAATTACATTGATACCCTCCATGTTTTATGATAATAACATAAAAAATACCTTAACCTAAACTAATTACTTTGACATTCCTTGAACTTAACCTGTTAATTTTAGATAAAAAAAAATGATAAAAATACCCTTAAAGCAATTGATAAAATAAAACATCAAAAGGGTATTTGGAAGAGTGGTGGAAACTTTTGGTTAGAACTACTTTTGCTGTAGCATATAAGAGCTTTATACTGTAGCGATTTTTTTTTTATTGTTACTATACCATATGAGAGCTTTACAATGTTTATAACTGAAAAAGTGATGAGAATCGTGGTTCTGACCACCTATCCAAACACCCGGCAAATCTCAGACTCGCATACAATTTATGGTTAAACCATGAATAAAAAAACTATCAACCTACCCTAAAGATTTATTTATTTATTATACTAACGACAATTAAGTCATTAGGATAAAATGAAGGTCGAGTTGGGTTAGGGGTGGGGAGTTGTCAATGAGGTTGTGTTGCATCGGAGGAGGGGGAACTAGGGTAGGTTGGCATCAGTACCACAGGTCAGGGGGCTAGCCAGATAAGGTCAGTTGCATAGTAAGTGGTACGGAATCTTGAGGAAGAAGCGAGTTGCCTAATTGCAGGTGGAATAAGGGCTTATGGGGAGGGAAAACTTGGTTTTGCAAGAAGAACATAAGGCTTCAATGGATGGTGGCCATGCTCCTTAGGTGGCACAAAGGGGAGGTGGTCGTGAGGATATGGCATGGTAATGAGGTGGGTCACAGGGTGGTGGCATGTTGGCAGGCAAGATTGGTGGCATGGCATGCCGCTTACGGGCTGCTGTTTTTTTAGAGAAGTATCATTAACAATGCTCTAAAAAAGTACTTACTAAGATTTCAAATTGAGTTTGGAAAAATATCAAGGGTTGATATTAGCACTATGAATTTAATAGTCAAAGAATGTTTTAGTTTTTTATTTTGATAGATATTTTAAAGGTATTTTTGTATTCTTTTTTAAAAGATGTTCACGTGAGTAGCATGACCAATTCTATCTAAAACAATTATTTGAACAATTTGAGCCTCAATTATCATTAAAATTAACATATGTGAGATTTTTACTTTTAAAAATTAACTGGGGATTAAAATGTCAATTACTTAAAAGTTGAGGAATCTGCAATGCATAAACTAAAAAAATAATAATAATCTTATATATATATATATATATATATATGATGAATGAGATTCTCCCAATGCTACCCCAAAGGTTGATTTATTTATTATACTAACGACACTTGAGTCATTAGGATGCACCAGAGGTCGGGTTGGGGCAACGGTGGGGAGTTCTCAGTGAGGTAGGTCGCACCAGAGGACGGGGAACTAGGGCAAGGAAGCATCAGGGACCACGGGTCAAGAGGCTAGCCAGATGAGGTAGGTTGCATTGTAGATGGCATGAAATCTTGAGGGAGAAACAGGTTGCTTAACTGTAGGTGAAACATGGGCTTATGGGGGAGGAAAACTTGGTTTTATGGGAAGAAATATAAGGCTTCATTGGGTGGTGGCCATGCTCCTTAAATGGCACAAAGGCGAGGTGGTCGTGAGGATGTGGCATGGTAACGACGTGGGTCATCTGGTGGTGGCACGTTGGCGCACAAGATTAATGGCGTGGCAGGCCACTTAAGGGCGGCTGCTTCTTTGAAGAAGTATCATTAATAATGCTTTAAAGTACTTCTAAGACTTCAATTTAGTTTGGAAAAATATCAAGGGGTTAATATTAGGACTATGAATTCAATGTCAAAGAATGTTTTAGTTTTTTATTTTGATAGATATTTTAAAGGTGTTTTTGTTATTCTTTTTTAAAAGACGGTGATGTGAGTGGCACTACCGATTCTATCCAAAACAACTATTTGAACAATTTCATTAAAATTACAGATTAAAATCAATTACTTAAAAGTTGAGGGACGTGCAATACATAAACTAAGAAAATAATAATAATAATAAGGATGAATGAGTTTCTCCGATCCCCCTCGTGTTTTCTCGTAATTTTCTCTTTGACCTTTTCTTCTCTTTCTTTTCTCTCATCCATGCATATTTGTTTCTTTTTATTTTTATCCAAGGCAATCCTCTACCCCGTTGTGTCGGTGAGATTTTTGATCCTTCTTATCATGTTTGGAATACAAGAAAACAGTTGAAATTCTTCCATCACCGTTGTCAATTCGACAATTTATTTCATCAGTTTTGAAAAAAAAGGGTAAAGTTTCTCGCTTTCTTTCTTTATTTTTTATTTTTTATTTTTTTGGTTTCTCATTTCTGAGCTACCAAACAGCTGAACCGGCAAGTGTTCGATAGTCTCGGAAGCCAAACATGTGCAATGATCTTATTAATTTTTGTTGCTGTTTGCAATCGCTAGTGTTTGCATGTGATAATTATCAGTAACATTAAAGACTAACTAATTATCTATCCAATTTTCTGCAGCAAAGAAGGGATTAAGATTTACAACTGGTTCTTCACTACTTGGTAATAAAGATGAAAGGCCACGAGCACAAGGTAATTTCTTCATTAAATTTCTATAATGCTTTTCTGTAGTTAGTAAGTATTATTATAATACCATGTTTTCTAACAAGACTCAAATGTCATGGTCATTTGGTGTTTGTTTGGTTATATTAAGTTAACCAGAGTGCATTTTGCGTTAAGATCTACAAATAATATGTTGAAAGGGAATAAGGGTTTTATATATATATATATATATATATATATATATTTTTTTTTTTTTTTTTTTTTTTTTTTGTGGTGGGAATTGGCATGATTTGAGAAAGAGTTGTTCTTCTACAGTTGGAATCTTTTATTTTATTTTTTCCTTTTTGGGTTTTGTTTTGTTTTAGTTTTTGGTCCTTTTAAGCGATAATTGGCGTTGTGACATCATGTAGTTTCCTTTTTAAAATTATAGATGCCAAGAATGGAGGACATTCTTAACCTTCCGGTCCAAGATCCTGCGTGTCCTGAGTTTTCTGCTGATGATATCAAGTGGATAAAAGTAGAGGGTGGCCGCCAAGGCGGCGATGACATTGCTCTTATTCCGTATGCCAGAGTGGATGATTTTGTAAAAGGAGAATCCTCAAATGCAGAATGCCCCGCTAGCTTCCGTGTCGAATCAAGAAGAAAGAGATCTGAGGGGAGCATCAGCAAACCAAGAGTTGATGGATACCTAGAGTACACACTGTATGTTGATTTTGTAACTTGGAATTCATAGTTTTCCTTTGTTATCATGGTGTCTTAACGGAGGGTTATGCATTTTTTGTATACGTAATGCGTGATTAGTGCCTTTTGACTTCGTAGTTTTGCTTATTAAGAAAGGAATTCCTCTTACCCACTTTTTAAAGCAACATGTTCTAGTTAATACGTGTAGTAGAACCACAAATTCATTCCTGGTAAAGCTATGATATAACAGGTCATTAATAAGTTAGCTGTTTCGGCATTAACTCTTGAATAGCAACAGATGTGATTTGTGCTTCCTGCTTATTTCCTAGAATATTTGAATTGTATGTGTTATCTTGAAGTTGACTCGGAAGTATTGTAAATGAAGTGTCGTGATTTATCAGATACTGGTGTTCTTATGGTCCCGAAGATTACCGAGAAAGTCATTCTGGTTTGGAGGATGGTTCAAACATAAAGCCTGCATCTGGAAAGGGAAGTAGGCCCGGGAGGCGTCACATGATGAGAGGTTGCCTTTGCCATTTTACCGTAAAGCGGTTATACACCCGCCCTCTACTTGCTCTCATCATCTATAATCAACGAAAGCATGTAGATAAATCAGGGGCTCCCTGTCATGGTATACTTGATCAAGATGCCTTGGGGACAAGAGCTATGTATGCCCCACGAATTTCAGAGGATTTGCGCCAGAAAGTGATGTCTATGCTTTACGTTGGGGTACCTTTGGACAATATTATTCAACATCACGCTGAGCTGGTCCAGGGGCATGGTGGACCCCATAACCGTGATGATTTCTTAACGCGTAATGATGTTCGGAACATGGAAAGGCTCATTCGTAACCATTCACATGAGTTACATGCAAGTGATGAATGCAGCGTACGGATGTGGGTGCAGCGCCATCACAAGCATGTTTTTTACTTTCAAAGTAACTCTGGATTGGAGCCATTTGTTCTGGGCATACAAACAGAGTGGCAGCTTCAACAGATGCTACGCTATGGAAGTAATGGTTCCGTGGCTTTCCATTCAATGTTTAATCTGAAGAAACTTAAGGTACCATATTGCTTTTCTAGTTACTTGCATTGCTTGTGGTGCTTCCCTCTTCCTTCTACAACATGATGAACAATGGTAATGTGGAATCGCGGCATTATTAATGTTTAAGATGTTTGCCTCAAGTCCTAAAAATAATAATAAGATTCCAATGTTTATTATTTATTATATTGTTTTTACATTGTATGCTTTGGTCTGTTTTGACAGTGTCCCTTGTGCACATTACTTGTTTTCGACCTATCACGGAATGCTATTCCAGTTGCTTGGGTAATTTCCTCTTCTTTCGTCAATCAAGATATCCAAAAATGGATTGGGATCCTTGCCGAAAGAGTACGAACCAAGGATCCTAGATGGAGACTCAATTCCTTTCTGGTGGATGATCCTTCCTTTGATGTCTCTATAATTAGGTTTGTTATCAGTATGTTCTTAAAGTAGTATCGTATGCACACTTTTTCTTTTGGAATACGGAATGAGATGTAAACAATCTGCCATGCTTGCAGAGAGGCCTTCCAATGTCGAGTCCTACTATGCATATGGCATGTTCGTCGGGCTTGGATGAGGAGCCTTTTGAAAAATTGTTGTAACATTGATGTACAGCGGGAGATCTTTAAGCGCTTGGGATGGGTTTTGTACTGCACAAGAAGTGGGCAACATGCTATGGATGCACTTGAGGAATTTACGGAAGTATTTGTTGATCAATGTGCCTTTATGGATTACTTTAAGAGACGGTGGTTACCAAGTATAGGTGCATGTTATATAAATGGCCTTTTATTTATTGAGGGACATATAAATGCTTTTACCTGAGAAACCTATTTTCCATTTAAATCCAGCATCTGTGTTTTGATCTTGTTTATTCTTGTGCCCTCTTGTTTCCTCACGAGGTTGTTATTTGTCCAATTGGTCTCAAGCCTGTGAGGATTGGGGTAGGTATGAGTATGACTGAAATTTAGTCTTAACAATATCAAGTTTGAATGCGATGACTGAAATTTAGTCTTAACAATATCAAGTTTGAATGCGATGTTCTTAGTATTCTATTAACAATAGAGAATTAATTGAGATTTTAATTTTTGTACTTATTTTTTGTGACCATTATTATGGCCATTGGCTGTTAGATTGTAGTTTCACACGTAGATCATGTGTTCTTTGTCCTGCAGAGTTGTGGATTAGTGCTATCAAGTCTCTTCCTGTGTCAAGTCCCGAACCCAATGCTGCAATTGAGTCCTATCACTTGAGGTTGAAGTTGAAGCTTTTCAATGAGCAACATGCTAATTGTTGGTCTAGAGTTGATTGGTTAATCCACACACTTACAACTGAATTCCAGTCCTTATATTGGTTGGACCAATATAGTACTGAGACTGGATATTTTGACAACCTGAGGGACAAAGCTTTCTCAACCAATGCTTGGTATCAAGCTTTGCATATCCCGGATGTTGACGTCATACTGGATGAGCACAATCTCCAGCTTGCAAAAGTCATCTCTCAAACGGATAGAACCCTGGCATACACGATTTTGAACCCTGGTTCAGAATTCTCACTTTGTGATTGCCCTTGGTCTAGGGTAGGAAATCTTTGTAAGCATGTCATCAAAGGGGCAATTTTGTGCAAGAGTCGGCAGGTTGCAAGGCCATTACTAGCTGCTCAAGTTTATCGACAGACATTGCTTGCCCTTCTGCAGAACCCCCCAGATGATCCTCTAGTACTTGATCATGCCATTTTACATGCAACCCGTTTACAGCAGGAAATCAAAGGCCTAGAAGAATTGTCTAATAACGGTTTGCTCCAACCATTACCTACTGATATCAGCTCTCATGTGGCAGAAAACATGCTTTCCCCTCGTCTTTTTCAATTAGACCACTGAAAAGGAGATGCTCACGTCTTTGGTTTTCCATGAGTCTGCATAGTGGTCTTTGATCTGCGATGCATCATGTAGACTGCAGAACATTTGGTATTTGCACCAGCAAGCTTTGACATATTTTGCGTTCATGTGTTTTCTTGGAACATGGAGGTACGTCTTTATTAAGTGCTTGTAATTAGTTGCCTTTCAGAAGCCTTCTTAAATCAAGGTCTTAAGTTTTTGCAAAAGTATTGAGAGCCTTGTTGCAAACCTATCTTTTTATTATCGTAAACAGGGAATGCAGATGTAGTGGTTGCTTATTCTAAATTGAATTGGTAACCCCAAAATTAGAAGGTAATTAAGCTGACGTTTTTTATTCCTACTACAAGCGTTCCCTTGTTAAGTTATGATGTTTAAATACATGTACCTCCGAAGTTGGTAGTGCACCTATGCCCTGCACAAAACACACACACACACGTTCTCTCCCCTCTCCCCCCTAGAACAGAAAAAATGGCGCGTCTTGGAAATGGAACTTACAAAGACTATTTGCATTGAAGCTGTTTCTTGAACGGAAAAAATATGCTTCATTTTTTGACTTGTATTAACCATCCATGCGTAAAAATCTTGTGCAGGTTGCTGGCAATTTGTTTTGAGATGTTAAGGCGTGATTTCCTTCCTTAACAACCCTGTGGATTAGAGTTTGTCCCTGAAAAATCAATTATAACTGGTTGGTGCTTTATTTTTTCCCTAGTAATTGTTGCTCCTTGGACTTAAGACTGAAGCTGAACACAAATTATCAATCCATATGTCCCTATGATGCTCAAGAAATTGGGGGTTTAAAGGTTTAGCTAAGTTGGAAGGGTGGAGTTTGGCATATTTTGAGAACCTATGGGGAACGAAATTTTTTTCTTATTTGATTCTCATATTTGATTGCCTAATTGAATTGAAAAATAAATAGAAGTTAGCGCAAAGCGGCTTTCTAAGATCAAATGGGATTATCTCAACCTTTGATTGTCAAACTTGCAGCTTTCTATGACCCAAGCAGAGGATGGATGGTGTGCTAATGAATCTTTTTGGGAAGTTGGCAATGATGAAAGAAGGGTTGACAGATTGAGAGAGAGAGGGGGAGGGAGAGGAAAATTAGTAAAAAAAGCAAGAGTTGTCGAGCTAAACACCGCAGATTCCATGTGTGTAAGTGTCTGCAATCCTGGGCACGACATGGATAACCTGGAGAGTTTTCTACGAACAACACAAATTGGAGTTTGCAAAAGAGGAAGGAGGAGTCCTTGACACGCAGCAGATAGAGAGAGGACGGCTTAATATATCACGTACTTTTGACTCTTAGAATATGGCCTTCAGGCTTGCTATTTGATACAAGCTTTCTGTTCCTTCTGATGGTTAGGTGCAATGTATTTTAGTATGGAGAGCAGATAGGTCACAAAGAATCAGGCATGGTGAATCGCAATCTTTGAAGCCTTTGCACATGAAAGAAGCAGCCACTTGAATCTTGATAGACCTGCCATTTGGTTTGTCTATACGACATATTGGTGTCTTATATACTTGTTCATAACAGCATAAAGGTTAGTTTTTACTGTACGTCATATCACCTCATCATAATTGAACTAGACTGTTGTCCGAGTTTTCAGAGCCAAAGGAAAAAAAAAATAAAGTTTTTCATGTATTGAGATCATGTGATCATGTTGCAATATACTTCTCTTCCGTAAACACCCTTTTATTTTTCATTTCTTACCTTTATTTTTGCCTTTAGTTTGCTACCATGACTGCTTATGGAAGCTTAGCAAATGGGACAAAGTCAAGCGGAAAGAGAACCAGACTTGAATCAATTCTTCCACTCACTAAGTAGGCATACATAGATTGCCTTTTTTTTTAATTGATTTATTTTAGAATATACATCTGTTAGCATAAAGTTTCAATTTAGTTTTCAAAATTTCCGGGGCATTTCTGATTATTCTGGCATGGTTTGTGGATCCGTTTATGATAGCTGAATCTGTTTATGATAGGGTTTCCTCATCGGTAGTCTATGTTTATGAATGTTAGATTTGGTGAAAATCCCATCAAAACATAAATATTCAAAGCTGACAAAACTCGATCACCATTCAGAATAAAACCCTACGGGAGGGGAATTTTTTTTTTTTTTTTTCTCTAAATCTTATCGTAAAATTCTCATCTATTTAAGTTAAAATGAGATGTTGAAATTCTAAATTTGAGATATTTATCCAATTACTGTAAAAGTGCATTAATATACGCGCACATTACATTTAGCTATTTTTCCCAAACACGTAAGTGTGTTTGGAACCAAATTTTAACTCAAATGTTTCAACTTTTACCATGTTATAATGTAAAACAAAAGTATATTATAGTGTAAAGTTTTTGTATGTTGCAGTGTTTAAGTTTCAACTTTAAGTTTTAATTTGAAGTAAAAATATATTATAGTGTAAAACTTTTATATTTTACAGTGTTTAAATTTCAACTTTAAGTTTCAATTTGGTTTTAAAACACTTTGATTGTGTTAGGAAAATAGGGTTAGGTGGCTTTTTTTATAGCCTTTTTAAGTTAAATTATCATAACTTTTAAAATTAGACAAATAATTATTTATCAACAATAAATTATTTATTATTTTATTATTTTATCATTGATAAATGATCATTTGTATAATTGTAAAAAATGATGGTCATTTATTTTATAAATACTTTTACAAAAAGTCATTTACCTTTATATCTATCCTGCTATGTGTTTTAGGCGTTACAAGGAAAATACCAAACTGGCCTTCTTTGAAAACTTTTTTTATTGCCAATACTAATATAAGGTATGCTTGTCTAACAAGAAGAACAAAAACCATCCCACCTCTTAATTAAAAGCACATTGAAAAGAGGAACAACCATCCAAAACTCTATCTACGTCATTACATTAATTGATGTAAGGACGCTATCACCTTTTAGTCAAGATCGAAAATTGATTTTACAATGTCCTTGTCAAACATATTGATAGATTATGACCTTTTAGTATTTAAATATTTTTTTTCAACTCTATGTACCAAAGGGTCGGCTATAGCTGGAATAATTAATTATTGACGCAATCAGAAGCCAATTTGTCTGCTACAAAGTTGATGTTTCACGTGACCAAAGAAGAAAAACACATTATGGAGGTGAATTTACGGTCGTAAGATTTGCCACGTAGTGATTTGTGGAACAAACTTCCAATGTAGAACTACAATAATTGAGGTTGGCTTCGCTAAGAAATAGGATTAGCTTACAGAACCATTATTGAAGTTTATCAACCCGACATTTTTCGTTCTTATCTTTTAATACTATTATGAAAACACTGCGTAATCATAAGTGTCCCACCTCATACATTTTCTATAATTATAATACTATTTTATAATTCTGAGAATTGACTATATTTCTGTTCTGCGAACTAATCATGCACCGACCGAATTGTTCTTAAGAATAATATCCTCTTTCTAATCATGATTAACATTGCCAACGTGTTACACTCCGTGTGTTTAATAAATAAATATGGCAGTCTTATTTATTTATTTTGTGATGCTAGTTTGCTCTCGATGGTACAGCGATTGAAATTAAGCTTTGTTTAAAAAGCAAGTTTGTTACAAGATAAATTTTTTATATATTATAATAATTGATTATAATGTAAAACTTTTATATACTACAGTGTTTAAGTTATAGTTTTATGTTCTTGCTTTTTTTTCAAACTAAGTGTTAAAAGTTAGAACAACTTTATTGTAGTATGTAAGAGCTTTACATTATAGCATGTTTTTATTTTACACTATAATATACAAGAGCTTTTCACTGTAGTAATTTTAACAATGTAGTTTAAACAGGGTTGCCAACTACACCCCTTATTATAATTTTTGCAACTATTATTTCTTTCCTTTTTTGAGAATAAAATTTAATCGTGAAAATACAGGTTCTTTACAATCTCTCAAACGTTACAAATAGATAGACAGACAGAATATTAGGAAAAAAGGAAAGGAGGAAAGTGTCACATTCTTTGGTTTGATGGGTGATATTCGTCTACAAGAATAGTCACACTTATGGGTATTTTTGTAAATTCCTAACAAATGAACATGTTGGAGAAAATGTCGTCCAACATTATACAATGTTCTTAGCCCAATATTTGATCAAATGAAAGGTTTTTTTTAGGAAAATCTTGCGAAGACAAATAAACCTTGCGAAATAAGCAAGTAAAACAAAACAGCAAAGTTAAAGTTTTTTTTTTTTTTTTTGAGCAATAATAACTTAAGATTTTATCATTGATGATTTCAAAGCGGTGTAATATCGTAATAAAAAAACAATTTCGTTCTCTACAAATAATTAAACATTTGAGCATAATAACTTGAGGCTTGTTTAACATATCATATCATATTATATCATATTATATTGTATTTTTATATACAATACAATATAATACAATACATTATAATATAATATAATATAATATAATATACTGTGTCAAATGCATTTTAAAATTTTATCATTAATTATTTCAAAACGGCATAATATCATAATAAAAAAATAACTTCCGTTCTCTACAAAATAATTAAAACATTTTATCCTATACTAGTTCAATATGATATTATTGTCGTAATCCATGTTTCTTTCCGAAGAAACGTCGATGTCGTTGATTAAAATAAAATAATAATAACAATTTCTTTCTTTTACAAGTAAATGAACCCATTTTTTTATGGAGTTATTATTATTTTTTCGACAGCTATTTTTTTTGTGGAGTTATTGCCACATTATTCTTCAAAAACAACAATTCATAGAAAAAATGCAATAATTCATGAAATCATACTAAAAAGAAGGTTGTACGTTTAGAGAAGATTTATGAATAATGACAAGGTAAACATGGTGTATCCAAGACAGATATCTTTTATATAACATCCCACACTAATCCTTCCACGTCATCTTCCCCAAGTTCAGCCAAAATATCCCAACGTGCTTTGCTCTCTCTGGACAGATGACACGTGGCGAATCCTCACAATATCAGCAATTCGTCGTGACACGCGTCATGTCTTAGTCCGTTTCTACCTCGGTGTTGAGCTGTAATGGTATGGTCCCCGAGTGTAAGTTTACCATACATCTCCACCGTTCATTTCCCGATCACCGTT